>VHZZ01008228.1:31312-43768 GCA_009801015.1 Silene noctiflora
CATAAAATTCATATTTTATAAAAATAAGCTTTAAAATCATAATTAGTCTAATTAATTATCAAAATAGCTTAAAATATGAAATCGGTAAATTACGGTGTTACATATTACATGGTATTATCTTCTTCACTTCTATACCTTTATCTAAGTTAGTGCATTTTTTTAAGTTGTATTCTCAGATTAAATGTGCTATTTTGTAGCTATTAAGATAGTGTCTATATTGGTGTAACATTGACTTGCGATGTGGTAAAGGTTCCAGTGGTATGGTTGTGCGGGAGTAATCTTATTTAGTTTGTACTTAATAGGTATCCTTCCTTGTGATCTTGTTTGCTTACGTTGGTTATCAACGTGGTTCTTGCATTGTTTTACTCTTGGTGGTTTGATTTGATAAGTTGTTCAGATATGCGTTCGGTTATGAGGACGTAACCTTATTTTTATGGGGGTAGAATGTAACAATCGTGTTTTCATCTGTGTTTGTGGATTTTGTGTTATGTTTAAGGAAGTTTAGTATGTGTTATAATATGTTTAAGTTATTTTCTTATATGAGTATAGGCGTGAACTTCGAGGGCGAAGTTCATTTTTAAGGAGGGAAGACTGTAATACTATGCTTTTCTGGTCGTCGAGTACTAGGTCAGGTAGGGTGCACTCGACCGAGTACGTCTGTTGGGTGTTCTGGTCAGGCTACTGATCTAGAGGCACTCGACCGAGTATGTGTAGTACTCGGTCGAGTATGGTGGTGTACTCGACCGAGTGTCTTGCCTGATACAGGTTTGTTTCGCGATTTTGATTAAAATGATTCGAGAGGTATTTAAAACATCGTAGCAGTCTATGATTCATTTGACACAAAACCTAATCATACTCTAAACCCTCTCTAATCATCTTCATCAATTCCCAAGCAAGGTTTAAGCAATTATGGGTTTCTAGATCTCTCATTTCCGTATCAATCGCTTTTGTGACAGTTTCATGGAGGATTTCTATTACGATTACTTCTATGTGCTTGGATTGCGAAAAGATAGAGTTTCTCTACTCAGTATGGTTTTGTGTGATTGTTGCTATGGTTGTGATTATTATGGAATATGTTGATTGTTATTATTGTGAAATATGATGGTGATATTATGATGGTGTTATTGTGTTGATATTGTAGGCCATATCGAGAGATGGTCTCACCCCCATTGTTCGCCTCTTGTTTTGCTCGACGCAAGGGGGATGTGCATATTAATGGACCTGGGTTCGCCTATTTCGATGAGTGGGGCTTTAGGTGGACTGGCGGTATGGATTAATCGGTGCAATGAGAATACGGCAGGGGCTACTAGCTGCGGTTAATAGAAGTGTTCGAGCTGCGGTTCGGGCACTTGTTTTTGGAGCTTGGAGATGGATGCTTGATTGTGGTGTATTATTATTTTTACACGAGATTATGATGATGAAATATCTGTTGACGTGTGTTTGGTTGTGTGCTATTTTCATATGTGCTCTGTTGTGATCTATTTGATATTTCCTGCAAATGGTGAGCAGTGAGTTTTGACAGGTGTTGATGTTTGAGCTAGCTTGCGGGTTTGGATACATCGACGATTGTGTTTCGTTTCAGAGGTTCCGCTGAGTCTTTAGACTTTTTCACCTTTTAGTTTTCCAGATGTAATATGTTTTGATTTTGAGACTTGCATTTACATTGAAATTTTACTTTATCTTTACAAATGTTTCATCATTGTCTACTTGATATACTTTACCTCGTGCAACTGAGATGGTAATGTTTCCATTTCCTTAAGTAGGCCTTGGTAAGGCTCTTTGGTAAATGGAGGTGTTACAATAAGCCGAGTGCTCAATTTACTCGACCGAGAATGGGAGACCAGAAACACGTAGAACGCGTATTCGGGCTACTCGGTCGTGGGGAATAGGTTAACTAGATCGAGTAAGGGTCACTCGGTCGAGTGGATTGGTCTACTCAATCGACTAAGGGCCACTCGGTTGAGTACAAAGGCCATTCGGTCGAGTTCCCGATGCAGTTCTCAAAAACATCCAGTTTTGTAAAACGATCATATCTCCTTCTTTTCTCGGTCATTTTGGACGGGTGACCTATAATTAGAATTTTATGAGGACAAGCTATCACCTCCAATTGGAATCACATCAATATCATGTCAAGATCTCAATTTATGACAGTTCTAAAATGACCCTTCTATATACGGACATTATAACAACTAGATTTTCCTTCCCAACAACTTAAACAACAATGCAAACAAATAGCAGTACAATACTCCTAAAACAAGTCCCCTTTGTGATCTTTTATCATGCTAATATACAAATTAAACACAACATTCAATATACATGATATAAGTCATATTCATCCCTCTCTACCATATTCATATCACACATACTCGATTCTTTCACAATCATCACAATTAACGACTCATGCTCATGCATTCCAAACAAATAGTACTCATGATTTCTCATCACTACGCCTTATAAATCATCTTATCACAACTTATCCAAATTCTTCATCATATGCATCATGATGACAACCATATATGTAAAACTATCATGCAAATCTAACATCCAATCCATATAACATCCATTCTATCTACACACTCTAGGTGCTCACAACGCGGTGACCGGTTCGAGCCGAAAAGGCCATGGTGGGATTGAGAGACGTCTACCCAATCCTAACAATGTTGGCTCCAAACAATCTCTACCCAGGTTCAATTTATTTGACACCTTATATTCATTTGATTTATTGGTTTACGTTCCAAGATTGTCGCTCTGATACCACATTGTAATAACCTGGCCAACCACCGTCGTAACACAACCCCAATAAGTTGAGATGTGTACCTTGGGCCCATTATTTATCCTCACTTATGTCCAAAGGCACAAGTCTTTGTTACTAAGTGATGGGTGGAATCAATTATAAACATATCAAAAGTTGCATACTTTCCCGAAAGTGGGACAACCTTATTCTTAATATCTTGGGGTGTCACAAATATCCCCAACGTTCAAAGGTTTATTTAATTCTAAACTTTTGGACACTGAATGCTTTTGTAGGTTAAGTGCTTTGTTGGTCCAGGCCTGTTATGATAAAAATCCCAACTTTTTATCCACCGTTGTCATGCTTTGCAAACTTTGGTACAAACAACCAAATTTTTCCACTTCCATTTGGAGAAAATCTGGAAAATTATAAAATATTCATTAGACCCCAACACAAACAAAAGATTTGAATCCTTTTTATCATTTTGGCAAGGTTGCAAATTTTTATCTTCCTCAAGCATATCTCTTGTATGCTTTCTTGAAACAATTTCCATATAGACCATTTTTAGAAATACATATTGAGAAAAGGAAAAATAAATTTTACTTTGTGGACAAAGGATCATATTTATATAATCTTAAGACAATCAACCGTTTTCAAACCTAAGGTGCAAACAACTGCTCCAAAATTACCACCTCTTCGTATTCCATTTTCTTGATTATTCCCAAGAATTATGGTTCCACTTTTGATAGACAAATATATGGAATGAGCCCTTATCATTATATTAAATGAAGGATTGTGAATCATTAGGAACCCTACAAAAAACATTTACTATGTTTTGTAACGCAGTAAATGAATTTTAGGAACGATCCCCAGCGCTAGGTTTTCGTGAATTCTTTGCTTCCTGGAGCAAATTGCAATACTTCATGTTCATCTTCATTAGAGCTATCCCCATCAATCTTGATGGGGGAAGGTTAATCATTTCCTTCCGGACTTTTATCTCGAAAACCTGCATAATAGAATTCTCGTTCTATGAAATTTTGGAAATTCACACAGGCACAATTATTAGCTATCTCTCTTCCATTCCTCGTGGTTTTACTCATCCATGGTTGAGCATCACCTTGCTCATAAGTTAAACTTAGCTTGTAAGCCCAATATACTCCTGAGCTCTCAGGATCAAAGGCAAACATCCAAGCCTAGCAACATTAAGTCTTACCACTGCCAATTGTAATTAAAGAGGCACTTCTTGAAGAACTTCTTCATCAACGAATTTTTCCCCAAAACATTGTTGAGACAAGGACCAGGCCTCTCTCTCATGATTCGAGATGAGGTTCTATGAATTTGTAATCATTCCTCCATGAAATTTCTGGCAAATCTTATTTTATCGACCTTTTTGTCGCCGTCATCATACTAGCACTGAGGTTCAATGTTAATCCTCATTCTCTTTTTACAGAAAAAGGGGAAATTTTAAGCTCTTTAAAAATTGAAGAAAAAAGAATTTCCTTCTCTAAATTACAAAGGAGAAAACTTTTTATTTTCCTTATTAACCGTGCAAAAATAAAATAATAATGATATCCTCACTTCTTACCGAGGGTAATTATTACTCTTAGGTGGCAGTTTATATGCCATGATTGATACGATTTTCATTAAGTTCAATCAGTCATCCAACCGACCCACCAAATTCGAAGAGACACACAAGTGGACAAGTTGGGTGTATCCCTCATTATTTTTGGTTTATTTTATTTACTCCAAACGTTGCCTTTTAGACTTTTGTAAAATGATTTTGTTACTTTCTTTAGCGCTGAGAATGACCATTGTACTATACTCATCCCCGCATAATTCCATTCATTGTTTGGGTCACTTCATTAATGCAAAGACAATTACCAATTGGAAAAATAAACATAAGAGCAATGTTAATAATAAACACTACTTGATTTTCACTAGAAAATATTTTACAAGTCGATGAAGAGGAAATATGACAATTCATCATTGTTAAACACCAAAGTTTTAACATATTTATAAGGTATGAATTTATAATTGTTACACAAAATGCTAAACTATTAAATTGTGACAATTTATAATTCTCACACAAATATTGAAAACATGATAAAAACATGCCTAGCACAAAATATAATAAACGGGAAATCATTTCTAATGATCATCTAGCGCTAAGAACTCATTGTTATCCAGATCAAACTGGACCACCTCCAACCCTACCAACAATTCAAAGAAGTCGTTTCCTTCTTCTTCATCGTTGTCCGCTGCATAGGACCCATTATCTTCTTCCCCAACGCCAGGAACCACATGATCATCCTCCTCATTGCAGCGAGTGTCCCCATCATCGAGGAAATCCGCAGGGATAGAATTATTCCAATCATACACTGGTGGGTTAAATACTGGGGGCAAAAACAATAATTTCTTGGCCCCTAAAATTTCCATGCAATGGGAACTTGATCCCTACAGATGGTGACCCATATACCTTCTAGGATTGTTGGAGTCCTCATCTTGACGCTTCCAAGTGCGTCTGTGCCAACCATCCTAGCCTAGAGAGCACGAGCCATGCAGCCCATGTCCTACATACCATGATTATATTCCCTTTAGGAAGGGGATCAGCTTTTCTCATAATTAGCCGGAGAAAATCAATGTTGTCTCAAAGTGGGTGTTGTGGTCTTTTTGTATCCAAAGGCACAGTCCTCCCCTTTGCCTTCTTTAACAGATCCCTGTAAAAGACCGAGTATCGAAGCAAACTAGCACCCACAGAGGACTAGTGGATGCTAAAAAGCAATCATTAGGAAACCATGGGATTAACTCCATTTGGCTGGAAAAAGCATTTTTTCTTTCTTAAAAAAAGAATTATTGGAAAGTACCAGTACTTTTGAGGTTAAACCTATAGCCATTGAGACTGTTTATTTCCAAACACTTTGAGAAAATTACCTTTGGGATAATTAGATTAAAAATATACTCCATTTAAATAGGGAAAATTCGAGCAACACTTGCATAATGTTAATTACTGTTAGACACGATTCGTATCCACTTTCACACGTCTCTCAACACGTGGCGATACATTTCATCACTTAATTACCATAGTACCCAAAGAAGTACCTTTTCGCAATACACGCTACAGTTTCAAGATTTCCTTGGATCCTCCTTATTTTAACCCCCTTTTTCTACAAATTAAGTTAATTAGAGTTTCTTATTTCACAAGAAAATCTTTTGAAAATCTTTTCATATTTTGTTTATTCGCAGAAAATTAGAAAAAAAAAATCAAAAACACCATTTTCTCATGACATCTTCTTCATATGTGCCCATTAATGGACCGATCATTTGTAACAAATCATATGGAAAAGATGCCCGTGTAATTGTTACAGTCTCAAACACTTATAAAGCAATTTATCACCCGTAGGTCTTGCCCTTGAAAAGAAACTTGACGTTGGCCACTTTCATGATGCAACGTTAGGCCCTTTAATACAGCCCACCAAATAGGTATCAGAAAACTTTCTATGTCCCAGAGACTCGCCTTACTGTTGTTTCATCACCACTAATTATTGTGTAGTAGTGTACAACCCTCAACTCGTCGCTCGCCAATTTGGCCTTGTTTAGTCCTTTGCCATGCCATACTTATCGTCTTTGAATAACCCATGGCATGAAAGGATGAAAATAAACATAAGTGATGTCGAGCAGCTCTTTTCCAAGCCCATTCCAACAAAATAGTGGAAAATAGTTGGCGCTATCGCCATGGTGCTGTCACAGTTTCACATACGCAATGGTGGTCTTCTTCGCCATGGTGCTCACCTGCTAGTTTGGTTTAAACAACTCGCACGCTTAAAAATGACATTAAAGGTAACTCTTTATTCTTCAGAAAAATTTATGGCGATTTAAGTCAATGTTTTTCACAATATAAACTCTACTTTACATCTTTGTAGCCAAATCTCTGCCAGGGCCAAAGTTTTTACCGTTAGCCAATCATCGTGAGATGCCAAGCAATTTTGCATATTCAACGCAGGCAGCACCCACCATTCAAGAGCGTGTCATTCCTCTAGATTTTCCACGAAACTTTAATACTCCTTCGTCATCTTTTACTCCAAAGATGAGTGTAACACCCCCATACACAAAGTTACCTTACCAAGGACTACCCCAATGTACAAGGGTGATATCATCTCGGTTTCTCGAGGTACTGCACATCATAGAAACCATAATGAAACGCATTAAAAAGGAATATATTTATTTAACTGATTGCAAGTCTCAAAGATAAGAAATACAACTCCAAAATCCAAAAAGTGATAAAAGGTAAAAGATAGTATCCGAAGGAAGCTAGATTATAAACTGATTATGACACAACCCTGCCACATCCCGTAAGCACGTCAAAATCCATGATCACCTGCTAAACCAACCTCTCACCATTCCCGAATAGATCACTTTAGTTTTGAAATCATAAAATGGGGTCAGCTTACTATATAACAATATAACATAATACAATGCATAAATAACCATAGTAGACGATAATCATCATCTCCAAACTCCATAGTAACCAGTATCCGACTACACACCGAGGTGTGTAGCCCTGCCACATTACCCATTGCAACAGGTAATCCTCGTTGCTAGTGAGGACCGCAACCATACCACCTAAACCCCGCTCTTCGCAATGATCGAACCCAAGTCCATTAATGTGCACATCCCCCTTACGTCGAGAAACACAAGAGATGAACAATGGGGGTGAGACCACCTCTTGAAATGGCTCACAATATCAACACAACATCACCATCATAACTCATCTCTTCAATAATCATGAAATCATCACATCATATGCAAACCGATATACAACCAACTGAGTAGGGAAACCATACCTGAAAGGCAATCTACGCAATACAAAAAAAAATGTTTAAAAGGCTTCCTCTACAAAATCTCCTCCAAGAATATAACAATCAATCAATATAACTGAATATTAAAGATAACACCTCCAACCCCCAAAAATACCCAATTAGGGTTTCATCAATCCAAACCAAAACCATAAAAGACTATGCTAGACATATAACTTACCCTGACGATTATCAAAGCAAAGATGTGAAAACCCCCAAAAGTGACGAACTCTAGCCTTGGATTGATATGAATTGATGGAGAGGCAGTAACGTTGTTTTGTTTTTTGTGGAAAAGTGTTAAGAACTGCTTAATGAAATGTTTTAATATAATCACACGCTAATTACATGCTTCTCATTCTATTTAAATCTAACCGCGGAAAGACCCGTAATGAACCGGACACTCGATCAAGTACAAGACATTCGACCGAGTAAGACACACTCGATCGAGTACGCCGAACTCGACCGAGTACCAACCTACTCGCTCGAGTGCACAAAAACCAGAAGCTTGACAGAACACCCGTAACAGCTACTCGGTCAAGTAGCCTAAGACCATAAATATGATGTATTACAGTCTTCCCTCCATAAAAACGAAATTCGTCCCTAAAGTTCAAACCCATACATGTAAAACCAACACCAACACTGACCAAAACCGAGACATACCCAAAACATAACCGATCCATGCCAAAACCTTGATCAACCAACCCGAAACATACTCAAAACTGACCCAAAACTGACAAAAAACACACGCGATCATCTCCTACCCTCCTTAAAAGAACAAGGTTACATCCCCGTAACCAAACATACCCGATCAAAAAGATGTGGATATTGCTCCTTCATCGCCTCCTCCGATTCCTATGTTGCTTCCTCGACATTGTGATTGGTCCACAAAACCTTCAGCAACACCGTCTCACCATTCCTAGTCTTCCGCATCTTACGGTCCAAGATCTCCTTTGGTACTTCTATATAGGTCAAAGACTCATCAAACTCGATGTTCTCAACATCTAGCAGATGAGAAGGGTCACTCACATACTTCCGGAGTTGAGACACATGGAAAACATTATGCACACAGTCCAAAGCTTGTGGCAACGTCAATCGATAAGCCACCTCACCAATTCGATCCAAGATCTCATAGGGTCCTATAAACTTCTGGCTCAACTTTCCCCTCTTGCCAAAACGCATCACCCACCTGAAACTCGATGTCCCTGCGATGCAAGTTGGCAAAGCTCTTTGGCTGATCCTGAGATTCTTTCATCCTCTGCCTGATCAACCGTACCTGCTCAATCATATCCTGAACCATCTGTGGTCCTAAAATCACTGCTTTAGCACTATCATCCCCACATATCGGACTACTACACCTCTTCCCATACAAAGCCTCGAAAGGTGCCATACCAATACTGGTGTGGAAACTGTTACTGTAGGAAAACTCAATCAAGTCCAGCTTATCTTCCCAACTACCCCTGAACTCCATCACACAAGCCCTCAACATATCCTCTACGGTCTTGATGGTACTCTCAGTCTGTCCATCTGTCGCAGGATGAAATATCGTACTCATCTTCAAGGTAGTTCCATCAGCTCCTGTAACTCCTGCCAAAACCTGGATATACACCGCGCATCCCGATCTGACACAATGTCTTTCGGTAAACCATGCAATCTGACCACGTTCTTCCTGTACCCATTAGCTAACTACAGTTGACTCCAAGTATCCTTCATTAGAATAAAATGACCCGACTTCATCAGTCGATCAACTATTACCCAAACCATATTGTTGCCCTGCTGAGTTCGCGGTAAACCCACAATAATCCATAGAGATAGACTCCCACTTCCACTCAATTACCTCAAGAGAGTAAATCTTACCTTGTTGTCTTCGCTGCTCCCCTTTAACCCTTTGACAAGTCAAACATCTAGCCATGAACTCAGCTCTCTCCCTTTTCATCCCAGGCTACCAAAAAGTCTTCTTAAGATCCTTATAGAGTTTATCACCACCTAAATGCACTGAACAGGGACTGCAATGAGCCTTTGTCATAATCATCTTTCTCAGTTTAACATCATTAGATACACACCATCTCCCATTAAATCGAACACTCCCATCAGTATGAATGAAAAACCTCGAAACTGTCCTCTTCTCCACTTCATCTCTCTACTCTCGAATCTTAGGATCATCAGCTTGCTTACTCTTGATCTCATCGTAAAGTTCAGGTTCAACAATCAAAACCCCAAGAGCATCCCTTTCTGAATCGTATGGATCCCCGTCTCATTCACCTCATCCTTAAGTCGCATTAGAGACATCAGAGTGCATAAAGAATGCACACTCTTCCTACTCAACGCATCAGCAACAACATTGGCCTTCCCTTTATGATAGATAATCTCCATGTCATAATCACCAATGAGATCCATCCACCTCTTCTGACGCATATTCAGCTCCTTCTGGGTGTAGATGTACTTCAAACTTTTGTGATCTGAAAACACCTTAAGAGTTGCCCCATAAAGGTAGTGTCTCAAAATCTTCAAAGCAAAAAGCCCAACACCCAACTCCAAATCTTGAGTAGGGTTGTTCTCCTTATAAGTCTTCAATTGCCTAGAAGCATAGGAAATCACTTTCTCATTCTGCATAAGGACATAACCCAAACCATTCTTTGTAGCATCTGTGTATACCTCAAAGTTCTCACTCCCCTTAGGAAAAGCTAAGACGGGAGCTGTAGTCAAACGCTCCTTAAAGGTTTGGAACGTCGTCTCACAACTCTCATCCTAGCGAAATCTGTTCTCCCTTCTCATCAAATATGCCATCGGCCTAGCTATCTTTGAGAAATCTTTCACGAACCTCCTGTAGTACCCAGCCAGACCCAAGAAATTCTGAATCTCAGCCATATTCTTTGGTGCTTCCCAGTTTAATTGACACCGCCTCAATATTGGTAGGATCCACAGCTACCCCATCCTTGGAAATCACATGGCCCAGAAAAGCCACCTTCTCTAACAAGAACTCACACTTGGATATCTTAACATATAACTAGTTATCGCGTAAGGTCTACAATACCAGTCTTAAATACTCTTCATGCTCCTCCTTAGTCTTAGAATAGAATAGTATATCATCAATAAACACCACCACGAACCAATTCAAGAACAGACTGAAAACCCGGTTAATAAAATCCGTGAACACTGCTGGTGCATTAGTCAAACCAAACGGCATCAACACATAATAATAGTGACCATACCATGATCAAAAAGCTGTCTTAGGTATGTCCTCATCCCGAATCCTCAGCTGATGGTAACCCGACCTTAGGTAAATCTTGGAAAATACCCCAGCCCCACTCAACTGGTCGAAAAGATCATCAATCCTTGGTAGAGGATACCTGTTCTTCACTGTCACATATTCATCTCCCTGTAGTCGATTCATAACCTCAAGTTGTCATCCTTCTTCTTCACAAACAGAATTGGAGCACCCCAAGACGATAGACAAGTTCAAATGTAGCCCTTATCGAGCAATGCATTCAACTATTTCTAAAACTCCTCCAGCTCCTTAGGATCCATGCGGTATGGGGCCTTAGAGATAGGTCCCGTCCCCGGCTTCAACTCAGACTGAAGTCGATAACTCTCTGCGGAGGTAACCCTGGTATCGTATCTGGAAAAACATCCCCGAATTCACCCACCACTGGTATCTCCAAAGATGATGGCTCCTCTATCCTAGTGTCCTTCACATGGCAAAGGATCATAGGATAACCATTCGTCAGGTACAACTTCAAAGTCACCGCTACAATAATTTTGACTTTGGGTTTGACCACAAATCGACGGTAAGAGACCTTAACTCCCTTAGGCCCTTTTAAAGTGACCTTCTTTTGGTGACAGTCTATGGTAGCACTATACTTCCCTAACCAATCCATCCCAACTATAACCTTAAACCCATCCATAAGAAACTCAAACAAATCAACCGGAAATTTGACTTCGTCCAACAACCATAGACAGGACCCCCTTATACAACCTTCCACAAGATACAGACTCTCTCGACGGTATAAATACTTCATCCCTTACAAACTCATACTCCCCTAAACCCATAGTCCTTGCGTGACTCCTAGACACGAAAGAGTGTGTTGCCCCCGAATCAAACAAAATGAAAGAAGGAGTATTATTGATAAGAAAAGTACCGGTAACCACTTGAGCATCGTCCTCCGCTGCTAGTTTAACCATCATGAACGGCTTGCCGCTGTTCTTATGACCTCCACCCTACAACGTGCTAGCCGATGCAGTAGATTTAGAAGTTGAATTTGGGTTCCCACTACCGGTCTGCCGCTGCTAAGCCCAACCGTTATGCGGTTGAAGTTGTTGTTATTGCCCAGATGTGACACCCCGCTATTTATGACACCAAAATATAACATAAAAGCGAATAAATGCATCGGAAATACGAGATTTTAAAAAATTTTAGGAGTCCAAAGCGAAGCGTCATCATCATAACTAAAGCGCAAAGTAGAAGAAATAATTAAGTTATACAAAGCAGCAATATAAAGAGTGTTGGGGAAAACATATCCCACGAATAACAACAATAATAAAAGGTAAGTCTAATAATCAGAAACTAAGGCCTAGGAGAAAACTGCTCGCTAGCCACCATCTTGCCCCATATAGTCACCAACTAGTACCTGTCATTCATGAAAATATGAATGCCACAGTCAGTGGGGAGTAACTCAGGGTCCTCTCAGCCACGATACAATGAAATACACATAGACAACAACAATGATCATCGTAAAGAAATAAGAGAGACTAATAATACATGCATAAAAGCATTAGGATGTGAGAATTCATAAATGATGAGTGATATAAGATAACATAGTATTAACATTGATAAAATGATTAATAAACCACACAAAGGGGATCATATCGCAACTA
>VHZZ01008228.1:46003-56681 GCA_009801015.1 Silene noctiflora
TTGGACCCAAATCAACTCAAATGAGTCGGGATTCATCTTATTTGACATCTAAATGCTACTATACATTGAGACGGACATAAATACTACTAATATAAATAATAAACTACAAAGTTTATATTTTACAAAAATAATATTTAAAATCATACTTGTATTAATTAATTTATTAAAGTAGTTTAAATTACAAATTTGATTATTTACGGGTGTTACACCAGATCACCCTTGCTATGCCATGACCCAGTTGGTCGATTTCTAGCCATACTCTGCCCTACTCTTTGAAAAAAAACCTCCTCTACGCTACCCCTGGAAGGCATTCCCACCGAAGCTGGTACACTCATACCTCTTGTGGCCAAAACCGCCACAGTTGAAGCATTGCAACCCAGAGTTGCCACTGTAGCTCCTACTACCATGGCCTCCATATGACGATGCCCCACTGAATCCAATATAACACCTCCACACCCCAAGGCACCCTACCAAGGACTACCTCAGAATATGAGGATGCTACAATCTCGGTTACCCGAGGTAGTGAACATCATAGAAACCATAATGAAACAAATATAAAGTTTAATTGTTCAACTATTATAACGGAAAAGCGTGCCAATACAAAACCAAACTAAAATCCAACTGTGATAATAAAGTCTAAAGTGTGCGGAAGCCAAGGCTACAAAACGGTGATGACTCTATCCCTACCAAACCTGCATCAACAGCAACAATGGAAATCATCATCACCTGCTAAACCAACTGCCCACCATCCCTGAATAGATCACCACATTTTTTAAAACAAACAGGGGGTCATTCAACTGTAGAATAATATACGATATAAAGCATAAAACCAAACATTCAAGACAATCAGTAACCTCCACCTCCTTATCTCCATAGAAACCAGTAACTGACTACACACCAAGGTATGTAGCCCTGCCAGTGGGGACCGCAGCCTTACCACCAAAATCCCCGCTTACACAAGAGCGAACCCAGTTCCTTAATGTGCATATCCCTCTTGCGCCGAGAGAACGCAAGAGGCGAACAATAGGGGTTGAGACCATCTCTCGCAATGACTCACAAACCATCTCCAAATCCAACAACCACCACCATACCATAACATACAACAACCACAACCAACTGAGTAGGGAAACCCTACCTGATAAGAGATCCGACAATTCACAGCAAAGAAGTAAAAAAGTCTCTTCTACGAAATGTCCTCTTATAATCATTATAAATCAACCAACAAATACCTAAAAAGTAATCGAATCTCATAACCCCTAAATACTCTAATTAAGGTTTCACAATTGCACCATAAACCATAAAAACTAGATCGATAACTTACCCTAATTGATTATAAGGTCAACGATGTAAAAACCCCCAACAAACGGTCAACTAAAGCCTTGGATTGACAAAAAATAAAGATGAGCAGTTTCCACGTTGTTTTGAGTGTAAAAGTGCTTGAGAAAAGTTTTTAGAATAAAAGATAAATGATTACTCCCTCACGTTCTATTTTATATCAATAGCGCAAAAACCCGTAACGAACCGGACACTCGGTCAAGTACAAGCCGCTCGACCGAGTGCAAGACACTCGATCGAGTACGCCACACTCGACCGAGTGCTACACACTCATCCGAGTCCTCAACGAACAGAACACTGATATAACATCCCAGAAAGGATACTCAGTCGAGTAGCCCCCACTCGACCGAGTATCCTAAGGTCACAAATCCGGTGTATTACAGTCTTCCCTCCTTAAAATGAATTTCGTCCCCGAAGATAAAAGTCATACCTGATACAAACGACAGAATGACCGTCCCAACGCTAAAACATACTCAAACCATAACGAAAAGAACTCGAACACATAATAAAACTAACTCAAAATGCATGCGATCATCTCTTACCCCTTTAAAAAGAACAAGGTTACGTCCCCATAGCCAAACATACCTGATCAAAGAGGTGAGGATACCGCTCCTTCATATTTCCCTCTGCTTCCCATGTTGCTTCCTCAACATTATGATTGGTCCACAACACTTTCAGCAACACGGTCGCCCCATTCCTAGTCTTTCGCACCTTACGATCCAAGATTTCTTATGGTACCCCTATATAAGTCAAAGACTCATCCAATTCTATTTTCGCAGCCTCTAGCATATGAGAAGGATCACTCACGTACTTCCGTAGCTGGGGCACATAGAACACATTATGCACCCGATCCAAAGCTGGTGGCAACGCCAACTGATAAGCTACCTCCCCTATCCGATCCAAAATCCCATAAGGACCTATACACATCTGGCTCAGCTTTCCCCTCTTGCCAAAACGCGTAACGCCCCGCATAGGTGATACTTTTAGAAGAACCTTGTTAGCCACATGAAACTCGATGTCCCGGCGATGCAAATCGGCATAGCTCTTTTGCCAATCTTGAGCTGCTTTCATATTTTGTCTAATTAACCGTACCTGCTCGATCGTATCTTGCACCATGTGTGGTCCTAAAACCACATCCTCAGCACTATCATCCCATCAAATAGGACTCCTACATTGCCTCCCAAAAAGAGCCTCAAACGGTGCCATCCCGATACGGGTGTGGAAACTGTTGTTATAAGAAAACTCGATCAAGTCCAATCTTTCCTCCCAGCTGCCCCCAAACTCCATAACACAAGCTCTCAGAATATCCTCCAAGGTCTTAATAGTACGCTCAATTTTCCCATCCGTTGCTGGATGAAAAGCTGTAGTCATCTTCAGTGTAGTTCCCATCAACTCCAGAAGCTCTTGCCAAAATTTAAATATGAACCGCGCATCTCGATCCGACACAATGTCTTCCGGTACACCATGTAATCGAACCACATTCTTCCTATACCCGCTGGCTAACTATAGCTTTCTCCAAGTATCCTTCATTGGAATGAAATGAGCCGACTTCGTCAGTCGATCCACAATCACCCAATTCATATTGTTGCCCTGCTCAGTCCTTCGCAACCCCACAATGAAATCCATAGAGATAGATTCCCACTTCCACTCAGGTACCTCAAGTGACTGAATCTTACCTTGCGGTCGTCGCTGATCCCCTTTGACCCTTTGATAGGTCAGACATCTAGCCATAAATTCTGCAGCCTCCCGTTTCATCCTAGGCCACAAAAAAGTCTTTTTTAGATCCTTGTAAAGTTTATCGCCACCTGGGTGCACTGAATAAGGAGTGTAGTAAGCCTCAGTCATGATCCTCTTTTGCAGTTCTACATCATCAGGTACACACCATCTCCCATAAAAACGAAAACTCCCATCCGAATGCACAAAAAACCTCGATACGGTCCCCTTTTCCACTCTATCTCTCCACTCCCGGATCTTAGGATTATCATCTTGCTTACTCTTGATTTCCTCATAAAGCCCAGGTTCCACTTTCAAGTCCCCAAGAGCACCCCCTTTCCGAATCATGTGAATCCCCATCTCATTTACCTCATCTTTAAGTCTCATAATTGACATGGTTGTAGAAAAGGAATGCACACTCTTCCGACTCAAAGCAGCAGCAACAACGTTAGCTTTCCCCTCGTGATAGATTATCTCCATATCATAGTCACCAATCAGCTCCATCCATCTCCTCTGAAGCATATTTAGCTCCTTTTGGGTCTAGATGTACTTCAAGCTTTTATGATCTGAAAACACCCTAAAGGTAGCTCCATAAAGGTAGTGTCTCTAAATCTTCAAAGCAAAAACCACAGCACCCAACTCCAGATAGTGAGTAGGATATTTCTCCTCATAGTTTTTTAGTTGTCTAGAAGCATAAGAAATTACCTTTCCATTCTGCATCAGCACACAACCCAATCCATTCTTTGAAGCATCCGTGAGAACCTCAAAATTCTCACTCCCCTATGGCAAAGCTAAGATAGGAGCTGTAGTTAAACTCTCCTATACAGTTTAGAACGTCGTCTCATAACTCTTATCCCAACTAAACTTGTTCTCTTTCCGCAACAAGGTTGTCATAGGTCAAGCTATCTTCGAGAAATCCTTTACGAGTCTCATGTAGTACCCGGCTAGACCCAAGAAACTTCGTACCTCGGCTACATTCTTTGGTGCTTCCAAGTTAGACACCGCCTCAATCTTGGTAGGATCTACCGAAACCCCATCTTTAAAGATCACATGGCCAAGAAAGGCCACCTTCTCGAGCTAAAACTCACACTTGGACAACTTTGCATACAACTGGTTATCGCGCAAAGTTTGCAATACCAGTCTAAGATGTTCATCATGCTCCTCTCTAGTCTTAGAATAGACTAGGATATCATCGATGAAGGCCACCACAAACCGATCAATGAACTGAAAAAAAAACCTGGTTCATCAAGTCCATAAAAACTGCAGGTTCATTAGTCAACCCGAACGACATCACCACATACTCGTAGTGACCATACCTCGAACACAAAGTTGTCTTCGGTATATTCTCATCCCGGATCCTCAGCTGATGATACCACTTTGTAACACCCCCATACCCCAAGGCACCTAACCAAGGACTACCTCAGAGTATGAGGATGCTACCATCTCGCTTACCCGAGGTAGTGAACATCATAGAAACCATATTGAAACAAATATAAAGTTTAATTGTCTATCTATTACAACGGAAAAGCGTGCCAATACAAAACCAATCTAAAATCCAACTGTGATAACAAAGTCGAAAGTGTGCGGAAGCTAAGAGTACAAAACGGTGATGACTCTACTTCTGCCAAACCCGCATCAATAGCAACAATGGAAATCATCATCACCTTCTAAACCAACTGCTCACCATCTCCGAATGGATCACCACAGTTTTGAAAACAAACACGGGGTCAGTCAACTGCACAATAATATACGATATAAATCATAAAACCAAACAACCAAGACAATCAGTAACCTCCTCCTCCAATCTCCATAGCAACCAGTAACTGACTACACATCGAGGTGTGTAGCCCTGCCAGTGGGGACCGCCGCCTTACCACCAAAATCCCCGCTCACACAAGAGCAAACCTAGTTCCTTAATATGCACATCCCTCTTGCGGCAAGAGAACCCAAGAGGCAAACAATGGGGGTGAGACCATCTCTCGCAATGACTCACAAACCATCTCTAACTCCAACAACCACCGCCATACTATAACATACAACAACCACAACATATACATATCATAACCAGTAAAAAGATTGTCACATCAATCATACACTATTCCACAACCAACTGCGTATGGAAACCCTACCTGACAAGCGATCCGGCAATTCAAAACAAAGAAGTCAAAAAGGCTCTTCTATGAAATCTCCTCCTATAATCATAATCAATCAATCAACAAATGCCTAATAGTAATCGAATCTCAAAACCCCCAAATACTCTACTTAGGGTTTCACAATTGCACCATAAACCATAAAAACTAGATCGATAACATACCCTAAGTGATTATACGGTCAACGATGTAAAAACCCCCAACAAACGATCAACTAAAGCCTTGGATTGATAGAAAATGAAGGTGAGAAGTTTCCACGTTGTTTTGAGTGTAAAAGTTCTTGAGAAAAGTTTTTAGAATAAAAGATAAATGATTACTGCTTCACGTTCTTTTTTATATCAATCGTGCAAATCCCGTAACGAACCGGACAATCGGTCGAGTACAAGGCACTCGACTGAGTAAGTCACACTCGACTGAGTGCAAGACACTCAATCGAGTACGCCTCACTCGACCGAGTGCTACACACACGTCCGAGTCCTCAACGAACAAGACACTGATTTAACATCCCAGACTGGATACTCGGTCGAGTAGCCCTCACTAAGTCGAGTATCCTAAGGTCACAAATCCGGTGTATTACATCCAAAGCCACCAGAAGAAGATCCCCCCTGGTTGAAGCTCCCCCTCTTGAACCCTGATGTCCCGGTGACCTCACTATCCGCCTTCCTCTTCTCACTACCCTTCTTCTTAGCCTCCTTGGTCATATCAACTAGCCTCTCCGCATTTCCCGCTCTCTCATATTCCTCCTTCAAGTCTGTAGTGACCACAATAGGTAGCCTCTCTAAGATCTTCACAGATAGCTCATTCTCAAAGCGAAGAGCCAGACTCAACTGATTCAGCTCCATGTCATCCACGTAGCGTGCCAGCTCGTTAAACTTGTTGTAATACTCCACCACTGTAATGCTCTCGGAGATGCAGAAAGAATCGAACTCCACTCTTACCTTCTTACGGATATACTCCGGAACAAACTGGCGCCTCATTACTTTCTAGAACCCAGTCCAAGAAATAACAGGTTCCCCCAGGCTCTTGTAGAACTCCCTCGCAGCTTCCCTCTCCCGATTCCACAATACTGCAGCCTCATCCCCCAGGTAGAACGCAACTTGCTCAATCTCATCTCTTCAGGTCAGTTCACTACCTCCAACACACTTTCCATCTTCCTATGCCAGTTGTCGAGCAGATTCAGCGCTCTTGTACGCTCATAGATCATAGGGTTGAAGCGAGATGGTGGTGCTCATTTTCTTGGCATCCATGACCACGTCCTTAGCCTTCCCCACACTTTTGAGAGCCTCAGAGAGAGCCTCCTAATGCTCTATCATGTGAGCAATCTCCTCAATGCTCATCTCAGCATCCCTCATATAAGCAGCAGATCTTTTGGGTGACATTCTTGAAACTATAAAGATAAACAGTCGTAAGCACATAGCCTACGACTCAAAAAAACATATATCCACCTAAAAATGATACTCGGTCGAGTGTCAAGGGACACTTGGTTGAGTACACTCAACTCGGTCGAGTGTCATATGTACTCGGTCGAGTTTAACCACTCCAGAACCTGACCAGAAAACACCATAAAATGCACTGGTCGAGTACACACCATACTCGGTCGAGTACACCCCACTCGATCGAGTGCCTCGCACACTCGATCGAGTCAAAAACTTCCAGGAACTTCTGTCCGAAAACACAAAATACCCTCTCAGTCGAGTGACGGGGGCTCGGTCGAGTACCCCGTACTCGGTCGAGTTCCCCTCACTCGATCGAGTCATGCCAAGCTCGAACTACCCCCATGCTTAAACAAATACAATCTATAACACATACCCTATACATGTTACTAACTAAATACTCAATTATGTTATTCAACCATTCTCAACACCTCAACACATAAACCACCTACTCCACACATCTTCCATTCAACTGACATATATCATCCAATATAAATAGGGAACAAATAAGCATGCAACGACCTTTGACACCCCGTAATGACCAGTTCAAAGTTCTAAAGGCAAGATGCGGCTTTAGGACGTCTCCCAAGCCTTTGCGGTACCTCTAAACAACTTCTACCTGGGTTCATTTTATTTAGATACCCTATGTTCATTTGTTCATTGGTTTTAGGTTCAAAAATCATCTCTCTGATACCACTTTGTAACACCCCCGTACACCAAGGTATCTTTTTCCAAGGACTACCCCAATGTACAAGGGAGCTACCATCTCGGATTCCTGAGGTACTGCACATCATAGAAACCATAATGAAACATGTTAAAAAGGAACAACTTTATTTAACTGATTACAAGTCTCAAACATAAGAAATACAACTCCAAAATCCAAAAAATGACAAAAGGTAAAAGAAAGTATCCGGCGAAAGTTAGACTATAGACTGATGACGACTCAACCCTGCCACATCCCGTAAGCATGTCAACATCCATGATCACCTGCTAAACCAACCGCTCACCATTCCCGAATGGATCACCACTGTTTTGAAAACATAAAACTGGGTCAGCCTACTGTATAACAACTTAACATAATACAATGCATAAATAACTATAGTAGACGGTAATCATCATCTCCAAACTCCATAGTAACCAGTAACCGATTACACACCAAGGTGTGTAGGCCTGCAAGATTACCCATTGCAATAGGTAATCCTCGTCGCCAGTGGGGACCGCAGCCGTACCACCTAAACCCCGCTCATCGCAACGAGAAAAAACAAGTCCATTAAGGTGCACATCCCCCTTGCGTTGAGAAACACAAGCGGCGAACAATGGGGGTGAGACCATCTCTCGAAATGGCTATCAACACAACATCATCATCATAACTCATCCATACAGTAATCATGAAATCATCACATCATATGCATATTGATATACAACAAACTAAGTAGGGAAACCCTACCTGATAGGCAATCCACGGAATACTGCAAAAAATGTCTAAAAGGCTTCCTCTACAAAATCTCCTCCTAGAATATAACAATCAATCAATATAAGCGAATATTAAAGCTAACACCTCCAAACCCCCGAAATACCCAATTAGGGTTTCATCAATCTAAACCAAAACCATAAAAGACTATGCTAGATAACTTACCCTAACGATTATGAAAGCAAAGATGTGAAAACCCCCAAAAGTGACGAACTCTAGCCTTGGATTGATAGGAATAGATGGAGAAGTAGTAAGGTTGTTTTATTTTTTGTGGAAAAGTGTTTAGAACTACTTAATGAAATGTTTTAATATAATCACACGGTAATTACATGCTTCTCATTCTATTAAAATCAAACCGCGGAAAAACTCATAACGAACCGGACAGTCGGTCGAGTACAAGACACTCGACCGAGTAAGTCACACTCGACCAAGTGCCCAACACTCGACCGAGTACCAACCTACTCGCTCGAGTGCACAACAATCAGAAGCCTGAATGAACACCCACACCATCTACTCGGTCGAGTACCCCATACTCGGCCAAGTAGCCTAAGACCAGTAACAAGGCTAAAGTCGTATCACCTATATAAAAAAAAAAAAAACAAAATTATGCTAACAAAGTAGCTAGTGATAAGTCAGGGTCGAAACCACAAGGAGGTTGTATATTCTATTTGCCAAGTCTAAGTTTGTCTTAAGGGTAACAATTCTTTGAAAGGGTTGTTTGGATTAACTAAAACTAATTGCAATAAAATAAAGTAAAAAATGAAATCAATAATATAAAATAGTCTAGGGATCAAGTTCACTAGGCAGTTATCCAGGGGTAAGATTTAATTCATTAACATAGCAAATATGTTGTTTAAGTCCATATGATCGATCGATTCTAATGTGTCCTTTAGATTCAATTTAACATGTGGTCGCTATCATTAAATCAATCCTATTCAGTTATCGTAGTCTATACTAGTCTTAACCCGGTCGGTGAAAATCCTAGTTTGCAAAACTAATCAATTAATCATGGCCATTAATCTATCAATTAGAATTAAAACAATAACTGAACAACAACATAAAAGTAATTTAACTATTAACTCATTAATTAACCCCCCTTCTAACAACCTAGATCCCTTTTCACCCCAGATGAATAAATTAGCTACACATATTAACTAAACTATCAATAATAATAATGATAGAAGACATAATTAAAAGCATAAATAAGATAAACAACAAAGATTAAAAAATTAAGAAAGATTTAATTAATACCGTACGAATTAATAATGAATGAGGGTTAGATCCGAAATAAACATAAACTAAACTACACTATAAGTTTTTAGAGGTTTCTAGGGTAAAATAAAGCATAATAATACATAGGCGTCGAGTTTGGTATTTATAGCATGAAACAAATCTATTAAGGAAAGTCCTCGCAGAAGTTGGACTCTCGGTAGAAACTCGATCGAGTTTTGGGGAACTCGATCGAGTTTACACTTCTCGGCATCCCAAACTCTAGACATTTTCAAATTGCTCATTTCCATGTAGGAAACTAGATCGAGTAATCATAAACTCGATCGAGTTCTTCATCTTCCTGCAACGCGCACTGAACTTCAAATGGTCGCCATTTCTTCGTTACTTGGGCAAATAAGGCGTTTTCGGTGGCGTTGGAAATCTAACAGGATTAACTTTAACCTAAAAATTGAATCACTTGATTATCATTTGTATAACTCGAGTTATGGCTCTAAAAAATTGGCAATAGTAATGTGAAGTTTCTCTTTTTGTCAGTTCTTCGTCTTATCTTCTCTTCTCTTCTCTTCCTCTAGATTTATGTGCCATACTTCTTGTATTTGCTTTATGCCATTCCGGGTGAATCATTTCATTCTTTTGCTCCACAAATGCATTATTCCTGCATTAAACACCAAATAGCGTCAGTAACAACATTCTAACATAAATGGCATGTAAAAGACATATTCTAGCACGAAATCTATACAAAAAGCGATTAAGGGGAGACTTATTAATGTATATAAATGTGACTTATCAAAATCCCCCAAACCATCTCTTTTCTTGTCCCTAAGCAAAGCACACAAAGTACAATAAGACAAACATACAAATGGTAAATGAATAACTAAGAGCTAGTGTAAATGCACATACAAATCCCAAGCTATCCATATCTGTAACAGAGTGATGACAAAGGTGTACCAATAAAACAAATTAATCGGCACGGGTAATAGAAAACGCAACCCAATTCCAAGGTTTATATGACAGTGTAATACAAACAAAACCAAATACCTTTCGATCTTGCAAGACAAAATTCAGTCGGATTCTCGCAGATTCTGTGACACCCCGCTATTTAGGACACGAATAAATTAACTTATTAGAGAAAGTACGCTGCAGAAATACGATATTTTTAAAACATTTTTAAGTCTAAAAGCGAAGCGTCAATGAACTGAAACATAATGTGAAAGTAATAAATAAGTTATACAGTCCGATAGAGAAGAAAGAGTGATGGGGAAAAGATATCCCTCGAATGACAACATAATAATAATAAGCGGTAAGTCTACTAATCGAAACTATGGCCTAGGATAAACGACTACTCG
>VHZZ01008229.1:45837-62626 GCA_009801015.1 Silene noctiflora
CGATGAATTTCATCATCAAAACCATGGATATGTGATGAATGTCAACGCGAAACCATGGTATGACTATGAATGTTAACGTCACAGCCATGGGAGTACGATGAATTCTGTTGTATACTCCATGGGTAGGCGACTACTGCTACTGCCATGCCCATGGACGCACGACAATATTCATCACATCTCCATGGGCTGACGATGAACATCAACGCACAACCATGGCGCACACGCCCAGATTCAACGCAAGCCATGGGGAAGATGATGAATGCCTTCATCTTCTCCATGGCGACGAATTGCAAAAAAACACGAAATGTCCCAACGACAACACGTAATGAAAGATTACACGCGATTTGGAGGATTAAATCAACACGAAAACAACAAATACAAACTAATTAACACGAATTCAACACAAACTAACATATTTCAATTGAAATCAAACAAATTACATCACTAACTAATTGAATTCACCTCAAAATCAATTATATGTGAAAATTGTAACTAATTAATTCTAATTCCATCAACAATAACCAGTTAAACACTAATAATATATGCAAACAACAATCCTAGTCTAATTTATACTTCAAATTAAGAAAATTCGATCCAAATAAATACAAAAAAAACATTACTTGTGCCAGCGGTGTGGCGGTGTGACGACGGTGTGGCGGTGTAGCAGCGGTGTGCCGACGGTGAGACGTGGTCGGCAGTGAAGTATCTGGGCAGCGACGGTGGTGGAGGGGTGTCGAAGGTGGTGGTGTAGGATGATGAATATTTGGGGATTTTGGTTGGGAGAGTTTGTGTTGAGTTAGTGAGGGGAAAGGGTAGTATCGTCGTTTTTTTAGAAAACGCCGACTACAATTACTAAAACGTCGACCACGAATTACAATCCAGTTCAAAAAAGGGAATCGAACTGAAGTAGAAGTGAACGCAACATATGGGCTTAGAAATAGAAAACCCGTAGCAGTTGTTGCGAACGTCAACAGTCCGATTCTTATGATCTGATGCGATGAAGTGTCGATCAGTGGTCGGAATATGGCCGGAAACTCCTCCGTCTCATCGCATCACCGCCGTAGTTGTCGCACATAATCCTCCTTCTATCTACACCGGCGCCGCCGATGGCTCCATCTACTGGTGGTATTATTCCGCCGACGACTCTTCTTCTTCACCGGTCTCTTTCTCAACTTTACCTTTCGTTTTAATTAACATTTGATTTGACGATTTCGCCTTTTGATTTGCTTGTTAGCTTTATTCTTATCGATTTTGACTTATTGAAGAGTTTATGGATCCGATACTTATTTTTGTCAAAACAAATACTCCCTCCGTCGTCCGGTCATTTGTTTACCTTTGGTTTTGGCACAAAAACCAAGGAAAGAGGAGGGGGCCAATTATTAGATGACAAGTGGACAAAATTGAGTTTGTAGCATCAAATTGCCCATCAAATGCATTCCCCAAATAGAAAGCCAAAAATGGAATAGGTAAACAAATGATCGGGACGGAGGGAGTACTAAAGTTTGAAAACGTGCAATTTGGTTACTGATTTAAGAAGTGTGGAAAGTTTACGGTTTTCGATAGGGTTATGCTAGAATGCTGCAAAATTGTGCATTGTAGTAGCATACTATGAGAGATACTAGTGGTTATGAATTTAGGATGCTTGATTTAAGTTCACTGTAAGCCGAACTTAAGGATGTAGTTTGAAATCATCCTCTATCGCCAAATGCTGTAATCAGACTCCCGCTCTGGCTGGTACGGCACACCTAGCATCGGGGATGTGTTCTGAACCAACCCCCTTCGATGTCCAAGTAAGAGGCTTGTAAGATTTATATTGAGAATTCAATAAAGGGAGTTTTCTTTAGACAATACGGATTACTTTTTTAGAGTGAGAAGTAGTTCTCTCATTAGTGATGACTTATAGGTTATTTATACAACTTTGCCACTTGTCTTGTTGTGACTGAGTGTGCGCGCGCACACACACACACACTTGGCGATCAGTTTGTGCTTAACCCTTATTAGGTGAACCGGAAGGTAGGCTGACCGCGTTACACGAGTCTGCGGCTTGTCATTGGCATAATTGTCTTTGGGATCCCACATTCCTCGGGTTGTGGGACTTACGTTGCACACTTGGAGGTCGTTTGGTTCAACAAGACGGAATGGAATGGAATGGAGTTTGATAGTATGGGGGTATGAGGCTCTAAATCCATACATGCTTGTAGAGGAGGGGAATGGAGTTTGAATCTATAGGGAAAGGCTGGGTATGAGATTCCAAGGGGTTGGGTGGAGTTAGAATCCATTAAGTATCTAACTCCATTCTAAATTACCTCAACCAAACAATTGAATGGATCAAATCCATTCCATTCCAATATTGCCAACCAAACACCCCCTTAGTTATTTCTCGGAACAAGCCCCTATAATATATGAAGGGGGCAAACCTGGTCAAAGAAAGAGTGTTTTGTTCAAATTCAATGCACTTTTTCGGACATTTGATACGCTTTTGTTGATCAAAGTGTCTCTTTTGTATTAAACTATTGTGGATTCGTGGTTTTTCCCTGTGTTAATCTGAGTCGGTCGGACACAACACGGTGTCAGATGTAGTTATTTTGTGCAATGTTTTTAACTTTTCGGTTTAAAATGAAGTGTCAAAGTGACTTGTATTCAGCTGATAATTGTTAATCAGCGTTTCAATGTACCTTATGTCTGTAATTTGCATTCTGATGCAGAAAATTATACCTGTTGCTGTACTATGTAGCCATGCTGCCCCAGTAGTGGCTCTTTGTCTTTGCTATCCTCTTTTGACCCCATCAGATGAAAATCTGGATCATGAAAAAGATATAGGAGTTGATGGTTCCACTAATAATCAGGCTGCATTAGTAAGTGCATGCAGTGATGGTGTATTGTGTCTCTGGAGTAGAGGAAGTGGGCATTGTAGGCGCCGAAGGAAATTGCCTCCATGGGCAGGTAGTCCATCCATGGTTCAGATGTTACCTTCAAATAGAAGATACCTATGTGTTATTTCTTGTTTCAGTGACGGGTTACATGCTTCTGACCATGAATACCTGGATTATGCGGAAGGGAATGAGGTTATTGGGGATCAGGAATCTTTTTCCAAAAAAGCCACCAAGTGCACTATTGTCATTGTCGATTCCTATACCCTCACCATTGTCCAAACAGTTTTTCATGGGCATTTGTCTATTGGCCCATTAAAATACATGACCATAATTGATCCTGTTGATGACAAAGAGAAGAGTTCTGCTCTTATTGTGGATTCATATGGTAATATTCAGTTGATTCCGCTTGTTCAAGACTCAAATTTGGACAAGGAGGGTGGGACTAAGCTACATTCTGAATCTTCTCGTATGAACATAGCAACTGTAGATAAGGGATCTTGTGAAGGAGGATTGGTTGTATATGTCACCTCGTGCGGGTTAATTTTAGGGCTCGTATATGAAACCCAATGCGTCATCATGCTACTTCCAAGCAGCACTGTTATTGGCGTGATTCCTTTTGAAAATATTGATGGTACTTTGTCACATATTGTTGGGGGAATGTTCATCTCTTCTGACATTTCTTGTGGTTCTCAACCTGGGAAAATACAGAGTAGCTTTGACATAGATTTTGTTTTATGGGATGAAAAAGGATTTGCTATCGTATATAAGATATCATTTGTGCACAACACTTTTAAGTATGAGGTTATCTGTGAGATACCTGCCTGCCAATGCCCCTTTGACGTAAAGATATCTACAAATTTTGTTCAATTGGGTTGCTTGTTTTTTCGGGTTGAGTCACTTTGCTTGAACTGTGAGGCGCCCTTACTATGGAGACCTCGCTTCACTATTTGGTCATTGCATCAGCAGCTAGATGGCCGTGAGAACATTGCCAACACTTGTAAGCTGCTTGGAGAAAGTGACTTTCTGATCAATGGGATTTATGAATCAAATATTGTCTTAGAATCTAAGGCCTCTGAGCTCATTTTTTGTGAAAAAGCTACTGCCAGAGAGGGTGCTCTAACATCAAATAATTGTGCCCCAGGCCAGGAAGAAAATATTACTCTATATAAAGATGATTTGAAGAGTATTTCTGTTAAGAAAGAGCATATTGTTTCTTCATCGATGGTCATATCGCAGAATGTTAATTATCCTTGTGCACTTGTGTATGGATATCATAATGGTGACATAGAGTTGGTCCAGTTCAACATGTTGACCCAGAAACCAGATGATGGTGTGACTCTAAATCCTGACATGAACTCTGTAGGCTCAAAGCAACTGCTTTCCGGACACACTGGTGCAGTTTTATGTTTGGCTGCGCACCAAATGGTAGTTACCACTAATGACCTGTCTTACAGGAAAGTTTTGTTGTCTGGGAGCATGGATTGCACTCTTCGTGTTTGGGATCTCGATACTGGCGGGCCTATTATGGTCATGCACCATCATGTGGCCGCTGTTCGCCAAATTGTCTTACCACCCTTTCAAAGTGATCATCCTTGGGATGATTGCTTTCTCTCAGTTGGGGAGGACTCTTGTGTTGCTCTTGTGTCTCTTAGTACTTTGCAGGCTGAAAGAATATTTCCTGGACATCCTAGTTATCCTGGACAAGTCATATGGGATAGTGTGAGAGGTTATTTGGCGTGCCTATCTCAGAATAATTCAGTAGCATCGAGTGCAAAAGACGTGTTATACATTTGGGACATCAAGGCTGGCTCTAGGGAGCGAGTTCTGCGCGGCACAGCTGCTCACTCAATGTTCAGCAACTTCTGCAAGGGTATGAACATCAGTAACATCTCAGGATGTGCTTATAATACGTCAAATACTTCGTTTGACCACCCTTTGACCGAAGATGGAAGCTCTTTACCATCCAAGCTGAAAAGCGGCCAGGCGAATTCATTTAATGAAGTAAATGGATTAGATCATGGCAACCATTCTCTCAGTAGGGGGGACAAATGTGTAAAACTAACTCCAGGAAACCATGACAAGGTTCCTATTAGATGCTATTGTCCGAATTCTGGAATTACAATTTTGAGTTTTGACCTGTCATCTCTATTATCTGTTGACGGCAGTGGTGACCAGTCGCTTGGTCCTGCAAATGACTCACAAAAGGTTTCGAGTCCCAGCTCAAAAACTGTGGCCAATTGTTCAGCTGAGCAAGGTACCTTACACGAAACAATAAAGAATGATCAGTGTGTTAACTCATTTAAGTTATGCTTGTTGCGATTTAGTTTATCGCTTTTGCATTTGTGGGGAGTGGACTGTGAAGTTGACAACCTGCTGATGATGGAGATGAATGTAAAGAGATACGAAAATCTGATGTTTGCTCCTGGTCTAGAGGGGGATAGAGGTTCTATTACATTGGCCTTCCCTGCTTTTAGATCAACTCTTCAGGTAATCTGGTATTTGTCATATGTTATGGCAATTATTCCTCATTTGTCTGAATATATTCTGAGCCCATTGATAAACTTGTCAGCTTTGGAAATCATCGTCAGAGTTCTGTGCCTTGAGATCTTTAATAATGGTGTCCTTAGCCCAGTGTATGGTTAGTTTGTGCAACTCTTGCTCAGGATCCAGCAGGTAACCACTGTGTTTCATGTACAAATGTTTTATACGCATATTGTAGAGTGTAGAATCCCTTACATTTTTTACAGCCCAGCAGCCAGCCAACAAAAATAATTGTGTAAAACCTCCTTACATGTGTATTTGTAAAATAAAAATAAACTTCTACTTGACCCGTCATCTTTTATTCAATAGTAACATACTCAACTACTAACATCCCATTCTCTTATTTTCACAACCTTATTTACTAATTTTGAAACTTCCAATAATTATATATTATACATACAAAAATATTTACATATTATCATAATAATTGTTTGATTTGTGAAACAAGTCGAGCATAATACAAAAAACTACAGTATTTAATACTGTATCGCAAATGATTAATATTTTTTAGTGTACAATGGGGGCATGAGTGACATCCTAACTGTCGCTCTACAAGCCACCGGGCCGGTATGAGAGACATCCCGTACTACACTTTCAGCATGGCAAATCACAATACTGTGAGTCTGCTAGCTAGGCCTAGGCTAGGCTTGTCTAGATTTGGATGCCTTGACGAGTTCTACGGCACTACCCAAACCACCCTTATTATAGACTCATGTCCATTTCCGATGGATCTATATAGTCTTTATCATTTGGTTGCCAATTATGATGGAATAAGCAAAATGACTCATTAAAGTGGCTGCACTTCTTTTAGTGTGAAATTAGTCTTTAGATGCAATCCTCGACGCAATGTTCATTATGGGTCATTCAGAAACAACTAATGTTGTTGATTGTAGATCGCAGTTCTTTTTCTTTTTAGGTGACAGAGGTAACATATTTTGTAGTTGCATTGGAACTGCATGTTATTGGATTCCTCATGGCCAATTAGTGTACCACTGTGCTGTAACGACTCATTTGCTGGATAGGTATCCAGTCCAGGTAGAAGGCCAATACTAAAAAAAAAACTATAGGACAAAACCTTCTCCGCGATAAAATGTAGTGGTTTGCTGCTATTTAAAAAAGTCCAGTCTATTACAGCACTAACTGGGATATATTAATACCTTCTTAGACGGTCATCATATTGTGATTAAGAGTTCTTGAGTATGAACTCCACATAATCTAGGAGAACAGATTGTGAGGAAAAACTTGGTAAACATTGTTTACTATTGTAAGTGACTCTTAGTATCTCAGGCTCCTGGATCGGGGTGATGTAGAGAGTGTATTTTATTTCAGTGCTAGCATTCAAGGGATAGCTATACACAGTTATTACGTTTTTTCACTGAAATTTCCGACACAAATCACTGTTGTATGATTTTTCTTGCCACACAATAAACTTAAGTACTAAAAAAGGTGCACTGTTCAGTCTAGTAAGAGTAGACAACAACAGGGAATTGTGGATTTCAAATTGACCACTCCAGATACATCAGCTGGCATTAGTGTTGTAGTAATGGATGTTGAACTTTCTGATTGTGGTATCTTTTTCGACTATTTGCTAGTTGCCTGTTCTCAACTTTTTATACCTTTTTATCTGCTCCATTCTTGCAGTGCCTTAGCAGCATTCTACACACGTCACTTTGCAGAGAAAGTTCCAGCTATGAAGCCTCCATCGTTGCAGGTAATTGTAGCTTTGGTTTAAGTTCGCAAGTTTTGTTTGTCGACTCTTTCTCAGCTTTATGATCACTCTTTCAATTTTCACAACATTGCCGTTCTGTTAATTCACTGTACCTTTCCTCTCCTCGTCTTCATATATTTCCTTGAATATTGCCACATAAATGTTTCTTCTGAAGTTGGGATTTTGAGAGACTTCTTCTGGCCAATAATTCTTACCTAATATAGTTGGATAGTGTTCTTTAGCGGGTTATGATTTATGATGCTAGCCAGTGATAGCAACAATCAAGTAAGATCCTTCAGAGTGTAATGACTGTACTACACTGATGTGTTAGCAATTTCAGCAAAATAACATGTTTTTGTGAACATGAATTCACGGGAGCTCGGGTTTCTTATTTTGGATTTCATTTTATTTCGTGTTAAAGACAGCTGTCAAAACTATTTTATCCTTTCACTAAGCAACTGTCTTCCTTATCCTTGATTATATAATTCACTACATTAACTTATACTATATTTTATCTTGGTCAGAACAATAACCTCACTCTCTCAAAAAATCGCAATTATTTTTTTTCTTTTACAATTTTTAGACCCTAACATTGATTTATATATATATTTTTTTTTGGTGAAATGTAAATTGTAGTAAAAATAATCATTCAAGTACATCACCACAATACTGTCACTTGGACCTTTTACAATCAGCCAGACTTACAATGCATACATTCACAATATCCATGGCCTCAATCACAACCAATCCTCCTAGGCTCCTGCACCAATTTATATCTGCCCTATGAACCTTCCAAATTTTGTGATGAATTCTGCCTTTGACATCCTGTTGGACCAGCTTTAGAATCACCCTGGGATGAGGAATCACCTGCTCCACCCTGCATTTGTTTCGCGCCATCCATATCTGGTATATAAGTGCCATTATAGCAGCAATGATAATCCGTTTCTGCATCAAGGACTTCAGTTTTAGTCTAGTACACCATTCTAAAGTATTATGTCCTGCAATCTTCATCCCCTGCCATTCCTCTACTAACTCCAAACAAAGCTTACTGAAAGAGCACTCAAAATATGTGTTTGGGTTTCAGCCTGAGTACAGCACAATCACACATCACATGACAGTTATTCCAAAGTGCATCAGCCTCTCCTTAGTTAGCAGTCTTTGCAAAGCAAATAACCAGCCTATAAATGCATGCTTAGGCTTATTCATCCTACTCCAAATCACAGGGTGCCAGTTAACCTTACTATGAGTTCCAAGCAGCCACTGATAACCTGAAGCAGCAAATCCCCTTATTATTTCCCCAGGTTCCATTAACATATCCACACTTCAACTGATCTTTCACCTTGCATATATGCCTCCATGTCCAGCTAGTATTCAATGTAGGTTGATAACACTGATTTATATATAACTGCAGCTATTGGTGAGCTTCTGGCAAGATGAGGATGAGCATGTTCGGATGGCTGCTCGGTCTTTATTTCACTGTGCTGCGTCAAGAGCTATCCCTCCACCCTTATTTTGTCCGAGGACAACTGACCAAACAAATATGGTAAACGCTGTGAATCAAGTAAGTGGAAATAATCTGGAGCTTGCAAATAAGACAGGAATACAGGTTAACTGTTCGCGAGATGGGGAATCGGCCATAATCAACTGGATGAATTCATATGAGCTACATGACTGGATCTCCTGTGTTGGTGGAACAAGCCAAGATGCAATGGCATCGCATATAATTGTGGCAGCTGCCCTGGCCATTTGGTATCCGAGCCTCGTAAAACCAACCCTTGCCATGTCAGTTGTCCATCCTTTGATCAAGTTAGTTATGGCTATGAATGAGAAATATAGTTCTGCAGCTGCTGAACTCCTGGCAGAAGGCATGGATAGTACATGGAAAGCCTGCCTAGGTGCTGAAATTCATCGTCTCATCGAGGACATTTTCTTCCAAATAGAATGCGTAAGTGGTGGATCTAAACTTCGAGAAACTCTGGTTACTGTTCTACTTCCAAGCTTGGCGATGGGTGATATACCGGGGTTTCTGAGTGTTATTGAAGGGCTTATTTGGTCAACTGCATCCGATTCATCAGTTCATCTTGTTTCACTGAAGACAATAATAAGGCTCATGCGTGGCTCTCCCAGAAACTTAGCTCAGTTTTTAAACAAGGTTTGTTATGCCTTTCGGGCTTTCCCCATGGTTTCCAGGGTAAAAGTGAACCTGACTCACACTTGGATATCAGGCTAATTGTCTGCTTGGAATATTGCTATAGCTATATTGGGTAACAAAAGAAACAATATGGAACTTGCTTTCGCACTATTAGTAATTAGTATGTGGCTTTAAAATTCTGCTTGAAAGAAATCATTAAATAACCACAATGTATGTTTTTCAAATTTGAGAAAGATGAGCAGCAACTTTCGGTGAACTAAAAGTGACTCTCTCTCAATTCATTTGGATTCACCACATTTCTTTATCATTCATGTTTTGAGGAAGGAGCAAGTGGGAAGGGTATATATGTCAAGTGGATATAAAATGTGAGAAAAATCAAGTGTATGAACAGCTTATAACCCACAGTTTTTTTGGGAGGGTCATATTTGTCCTCCTACCGTGAAAATTAATCCAAAAGTGGTTTTAGTGAAATGGTTTGAATGTTCTGGAAAGGAAAATGTAGTAGCTCTGAATGAACTTAAGAGTATATGCTTTGCATAATTTACATATATCTTAGTATATGCATTGATCATCAAGGAACTTGCCACTTGTGTTACTATCAAAATATTAGAATGAAGATTGTTCTCTGATAACTGGTAGTTGTTGATGGAGGTTGTTGTCTCCATGTCCTTATTTATATATTGGCTCTGACATTCAGACAGATGTGCAGGTGGTCAACTTCATCTTACAAACAATTGATCCAGCTAATTCAGTGATGCGGAGGACCTGCCTTCAGAGTTCAATGGCTACTTTGAGAGAAGTTGTGCGTGTTTATCCAATGATTGCATTAAATGATACTTCAACACAACTGGCTGTTGGGGATGCAATTTCGGAGGTTAACAGTGCAAGTATCCATGTCTATGATATGCAAAGGTATTCACCACCTTGCCTGTTGTTTTTATGTGGACTTCAGAGATGTTTATCTTCTCATTAATCATGAAATGTCGACATATCTCCCAAAAATAGGCAAATGTTTATGGACTAAGTGCGAAATTTGTAAAGATAAATTTCTATCGGCAGATGCAATGATTTTTACGTACTACTCCCTCCATGCAATTGTTTTCTTCCCACTTCATTAAAATACTCCTCACATATATTAGAGAAGTGGGAAGAAAACAATTGCACGAAGGGAGTCCAACTTATCCTTTTAGTTTGACTGTATTCTTTGTATATTTTCAAACTGGTGTTTCATGCGAACAATCAACTGTAAATATATCCACCTACTCCATCTTCTTTAGGGTTGACTACGTCAATCTAGAAGGGTCAACTAACATGTTGACTGTAGTTACAACTTATCTCATTGTGTCATAAGTTACTTGGCCAATGCTTTGTCACTCTGGCCAACAAGGATCTTACTTGCTGGTCATTACGACAATTCGTTAACTCTTCAATCTGCATGGTTTCTTGCACATGGCTTATGACCTGACATCAGTGATGTGCTTCAAGATGTCTGTTAATTTGCAGTGATCTTTTGTTAACTCATGAACTCACTATTCATTGGTTCTGGATTATGATGAAATCATGTAAAATGTCGCACTAAACTAGCTTCCATTCTTTTCAAGACAACTAGTTAAAATCACAAGTGCTCTTTGCCTCTCTGTTTCTAAATCCGTTCCATGCCAAACTGCTTCACACCCCAAAAGAAGCAAGTGGCGTTTGATTGATTTCTCATTTTTCAGATAAGTAAATTGCAGTTCTCGACACAATTTTCATTATGGGTCATCCATAGACAACCTCTCTATGTTGCTAGCATAGAGGTAAGGTTGAGACTATCCAGCCCCCTATCCCGTCGTGTGTGGGAGCCTTCAGACATTGGGATAATGTTGTTGTTGTTGTTGCTGATGGCGGTGTTAACTAATTGAAAATTGAAATGTTGGACTTAGTAGTCAACTTTATATCCTTCCCGCGTCAACAACCGTCCAGTTAACCATTTTACTTTATCATCATCTTATTACTATGTTTTTCCTTTTCTCATTAACGAGTACATCTGGACTTTAATGAAAGATTGTGCTCATTGATTTATACATTTGATACCTGTGGTGCTCAAATTAGCTACTGGACATGATCAATATTTTCCATTTGGTTGCAGTGTCACAAAAATCAAGGTCCTTGATGCAAGTGGGCCTCCTGGACTGCCAACTTTGCTTTCTGGACCTTCAGAAACAGTCGTTACTGCAATTTCAGCATTGAGCTTCTCACCAGATAAAGAGGTGTGGCTCCTATACTCTTCCTAGTATCGCAATTCTTCTTTCTTACAATTGATCAGTGCTTCAAATGCTCCTAGGCTTGTTTTTTTTGAATTTATTAATGTGGATTGTGGAGGTGAATGAGACCTGAATGCCTGATGATAGTTGAAGAGTTGAAGCTAACATACAGACAATTTAATCCTTGTCATCCATATTGTCTCATGTGATTGACAGTAAATTTATAGGACTCGGCTTCTTGACTGAATCGCTACCTATTTCATTTTTTTGCAGCATTAGTTGCCTTGCCTTAATTGCAGGCAGGTTTCGTACCATTTGCAACAGTGTACCTGTGCCGATCATATATTAAGACATTAGAAAAATGTAACTTACATTTATCAATCACTCCCACCCTCTCTGTACATATGGGCCTCGTCATAATCAATTAACATGAGCTAAACAAGATGGTAGCGCATGCTTTACCATCAACATAATTATAAATGCTACATATGGGCCTCGCCATAATCAATTTACATATCTTAGTGTTTTTCGACCATTGATGTTATTCTGTTATAACAGTTACCGTCAAAAGCGGCCAACACATGTTTTTGCTTTCTCTTGCATCTGCGCAATAGAATTTGGCCGCTTTGAGCTCTTAGATCTGCAAAAGTGCGGAATTGATGTATATAGATCTCTGGAATGTATTATTGGTAAACTCCGGAGGGAGAGCTTTACTTCTAAATTCTAATCTGGTCTTACATGGCTCGTATCCAGACTCAACGGGATGATTTACACCGAAAAAAGACAGAATTAGCCTATAGTTTTGCACTACTTTGGTTGATATTATGAGAGTTAACTAGCTGTTTGTATTGTCTTTGCCGTTTTCACTGCTGTATTTCTGTTTGTCTTAACTCACAGGGGCTGGTTGCTTTTTCTGAGCACGGTTTAATAATAAGATGGTGGTCTTTGGGAACCGCATGGTGGGAAAAGCTGAGTCGCAATTTAGCTCCTGTCCGATGCACCAAGCTTATTTTCGTTCCACCGTGGGAAGGCTTCTCACCTAATTCTTCCAGGGCAAGTATAATGGCTAACATTGCAGGAAGTAGTAGACAGGCAACCTCACCGGTATTTGTTTTCAGTATTCTATTCTCAGCACGTCTTCATTAAAACTGCCCTCGTAACTTCATATAAAATGCCCTCGTAACTTCATCTAAACTGCCTTCGTAACTTTACACTAAAAATGCAAGTACTTTGTTTTCCTCATTGGCTTTACAGTTTACACTAGTCTCTGTACGAGTTAGGAGGCTATTGTTGGTTCTTTGATATGCCAGTATGCCACACCCCTTTTATACCTATATATGTTAGGACGTGATTACAAGTAAACTGTAAAGCGAATCTGCATGTTTTTGGTTATGCTCCCTTATTTTCTTTGATTTATTCCATTTCTAATGTGGCACATTACTTGAGAAAACTAATAAACGATACAAAAGTAGAGAGGGGATAAGTAAGAGGACCATTTACATGAAAGAGAAGTATATTTCCAAAAGGAGAAGGTCAAAGAAATCAAAGAAATTGCCAAAAAAACAAAATTGGAAGGTATCATTAAAAAGTGAGGGAGTAAATGAATGTCCAAGTGTCGTACATATATCAGGAGGCCTTGTGTCGGACACAGTTTTGATGTGCATCTTAATATGAGTCGAATTACCATAGCTTAAAACTAGCTCTAGCTTCTAATTCTCAATTTTCATTCATATCTTTATTTTCTTCGCAGAGTCACTTACACTCCAGCAACTTGGACAACTTGAATCTTTTGTTGTATAGTCTCGACCTCTCCTACCGGTTAGAGTGGGTTGGAAATCGCAAGGTACGGCTCCTGAGGCATGGTCACGAGATACAGACCTTTCTCATGTAACAAGTTGCTGTGTTTGACCAGAATGACTACCTGTCCTCTGTCGCCCATTTTCCCGAGAGTGTGAACACAGGAGATGATTCAGCAAACGCTACTTTGTTAGCGGCTTTGCTTAATGTTTGGGTTCGGATCAAACTGGGTGATATTTGAATGTACCAGTCCGTATCCAATCAGACAACCCGAAAATAACTTAAAACCCAAATTGACCTGATCAAACCCAGAACTATACACCCATTTTCAAAATGGCCCAACCAACGCAACTGCAAATGTAACTGAAGTATCCATGTCCGGGCTAAATTGGCTCATATCCGACCCAAATGACTTGTTTGTCGGGTTTTTGTTGTGATACATCACTGTCCTCTCAAGGTTGCTGACTGTCTGTAGGTTGTAAATTATATATTTTTTTTAATGAAGGCTGTATATTATACGTAGTGTCTAGATCAGGAGCTTATTTGCATTCAATTGCCAAGATTGGCCAGTACAGTGGTGTGGTGGATTGTTCCAGCCTATTTGTATTGTTTAGTATAGCAATCTCAGCTTTGAATTTTGTCATCATTGATTTTTTTCAAATGTATATGCATTCAATAAGTCTCCTATTTTATTTCAAAAAAAAATATATCCGTCTGAAGATAAAACGGGTCAATCTTGTGGCGTTTTATTAATTGAAATACCTTATACACCTGAAAATTTCTAACATCATTCGTCCCCAAGAGTGTGATGATTAAACCAACACTAGTATTTGTGAGCTGGTATAATTATTCTAGTCGATACCTCTGGCGGATTATAATTCATTTCATTCCAAATCAGTTTGTTACTAAATAATAATCCCTAAATACTCTGATTAATTAACAGTTAACTTGGGATAACATAGTTAATACTGGAGGATTGTGTTATGCAGATAATCTGTGTTAAGTTTTAGAAATGAGCTGAGCAATTGACACCATAGTCAATACTCAATTACAATGCTAAGTTGCAGTTGTTGCTTCTGTACGGCTGATAAGGAAAGCATGTGATCTAGGCAAGGATGATTGTGATAACAATGACCACCTCCACTGGAAGGCGCAGTAGCCAACAACAACAACAACAATAATAAGTTGAAAGAGGGAGAGAAGAGGGAAGGAGGGGCACTTTAAAAGGAAAAAGAAAAGAAGACCGGACAAATTCTCTAAATACTAAAAAATTAACACATTTTAATAAATTCCGCTCATGTACGTTAAAGAGTATTGAAAAATTGCGCTTAATGATATATTTGACTAATTCTTATTCTCTAAATATACTCTAACCAAATCTTTTCTATATATACCCACTATTAAATTAAATGGCTCCGTTAATTAGCTATATTAATTGGGAGTATATACTGAAATGATTTACACACAAATATGAGTACTTTGTGATATTAAATTCACAGTTTGATTACTATTATGTGAACAAGTTGATCTTCTTAATGGGGGATTTTATTCAGCAAATTGATACACATTCTAAGGTGGTTATGTAAATGATTGCAATCTATCTTGGATAAAAATTTTACCACCTTAGGGGGAGAAAGTAAATGAAAAGTTGGTAAAACAAAAGAAGTTTTATCATATTAAATTACACCTTCAGTGTAATATATGAAGAATAGCGATTCTAGAAATTCTAGTATATGATCATAAAAGCGTATCCATATGAAACTGATACACATTTGCGCGCACTATTCAATTGTCAATTGAATTAGGACTTTATAAGTCCATCTGACCGTCGACATATCTATGGTTATGAGCTCATAAACCTGAAATCCATCCAAATCATGGATATTGAAAATAAAACTGTATAGTTTGCATTGTCGAGTCATCATATATAAAGACTAAGTTAAGCATTTTTCATATTGTTTTCCTATTACATCATTGCATTACTTCATATCATATAGTTTAGAACATAGTCAAATATCATATGCATGCACATTATTGTTGATGATATGATCATTCAAAGAAATGTGCAGTATTACAAAAGTAACAAGATTATTTGAAGTGAAGATGTGAAAATCGTTATGAATGACTATCTTCATATTATAAAATTTGAAGCCAATCAACGACTCCTATTAATCGAAGGCACCTATAAAGTTGGTCAAATACGAAGATAGCTTATCCAAGATCGAGAAACTTTGTTACATCACGAGTTGCATTGACATTAATTCAAGTGATGTAATCATTAGGGGGAGTGTGCACGCACTCTACTCTTTTTCCTTATCCATGGTTTTGTCCCACCGGGTTTTCCATGGAAAAGTTTTAATGAGGCAGCTGATTATGCATATTTGAAGATTATTGTACTCTTTTCCTTCACTAGTGTTTTTCCCACCGGTTTTTTCTAGGAAGATTTTTAGCGAGGCATATTCTTCAGTAATGTACATCCAAGGAGGAGTGTTATGAAATGTCTTATGTGGATGTCCATTGGGCTTTCTGGTCCATTATAATACTTTATGTAGTTATAGGTTTCTCTCTTGAATGTACTAGATATACACCCTTATTGACATGAATAAGAGTATCCCTATCGAATCTTCTCCTTCTATTATCTCTCTACAATTTCTCTATTTCTTATTCTATAACAATAAAACAATTCATTTTGAAATACTTTTATAAAGACGTAGTTTGACTTGCGTTGACCATAACTAAAATACGGGGTATTACAGTCTTCCCCCTTAAAACGAACTTCGTCTCGAAGTTCACCCACACCCATTAAGATAACACATCAACTACACAGTCAAACATAGAACTCCCCTTCAACTAAGCTCAATAGATCATCCACTGAAACATACTATTACAGTCTATCCTCCTTAAAAGAAACAGACCAACAATTAACTTGCAAGTATAACAACTCATGGCGTTACACAAAATCAAAATATCCAACTTCAATGTAAGTAACCACACACAACTGAACTGATCAAAACTCATTTCTTCATACCAAGATTTTCCAATCCTATTCTCCTTAAACAAGGTTACGTCCCCGTAACCTCCATCATCATTCATGCCAAGACAACAACATGTTATAATCACATCTAAGAATGAAGCTAACATCTTTATGAAGCAATTCATGCACAACACACCACACCATTACTTATTCAACGCAACTAAAACAACAATTATAACTACGAATAAACAAATTCTCACAAAAGACATTATAACATAAATGACATACCACATGTGCGAACACTCGAACATATTCGGTATTATCATATAAACATTTATGCAGAACAAAATAAATTGTTAGCATCCAAATACCAAGGCGCAATTTCGAACTTTCCCACCAACATGCATACCATATACTACTCCTGCAAAATATAATGGTAACAATCAATAAAACATATATATATATATATATATCTATATGTGTGTGTGTGAGTGTGTGTGT
>VHZZ01008234.1:13051-27052 GCA_009801015.1 Silene noctiflora
CATACATACATACTAGTTTTAAACCCCATGCAAAATTTCACGGGTATGTATTTAGGTCAATATGAATGTTTTTTAAATGAATATTTTTAATTAAATTTCTATTATAATTATATTAAGGATGTAAATTCGTGATCTAAATCATTAATATTTACACATGGTTCAATTACGTGTTGAAATACAGTGGTTTAAGAAAAAAAACATAATATAATATTGTAAATGTAATTTGCGAATATATAAAACTTTACAACCCGAATAAAGAAAAAAAACTTAAGAATCTACTTTAACATATGCAAATTATTCTAAAAATTGGAAAATTTCATGATAGACTACATTAGTAGTCGTATTAGATGTATGCATACCTGAATCACAAATTAAAATTTTCAAGCCTTCTTTTCTTGTGACCCTAGAAAGTGTCACATAAAGCTGGTCATGACTAAACACCGGTCTTGGAAGATATAGGCTGACCTGAGATAAAGATTGACCTTAACTCTTGTTTATCGTCGTCGCAAAACAAACAACGATGGGGAATTGCCTTCTACTGAAACGTACCAGAAATCTATTGTTGTCGGATAGAGTAAGTGTTAGTCGAGCAATATGCACTCTATCACCTCTATGACTACCAGTTAAGACCGTACATCTTATTACGCGTGCCCCTTGATCAGTGACAATTAATCTCATACAATTACACAGTCCACGTGATTGATAAATGTTGTAACACCCCCATATCCAAGGCACCTTATCAAGGACTACCTCAAGACATGGAAGTGTTACCATCTCGGCTACCCGAGGTAGTGTATATCACAGTAACCATAATGAAACATCCTTAAAGATTAACTTTATTAAAATGGTTACAAACTCCCAAAAATATAAATATAAGTCCAAATCCCAAAACTGTGATAACAAAATAAGACAAGGTTATGCGGAAGCTAGACTACTAAATGACTGGTGATGACTCTGCCCTGCCAATCCCCGCAGCAACATCAACAATGATAATCATCATCACCTGCTAAGCCAACTGCTCATCATCCCCGAATGGATCACTACAGTTTTGAAAACAGAATCGAGGTCAGCCAACTATACAATAATATGACATAACAAAACATAAGCATAAAAATCCACTGTAACCGTAACCAACACCTCCAGACTCCATAGTAACCAGTAACCGACTACACAGTAAGGTGTGTAGCCCTGCCAGATTACCCATCGCAACAGGTAATCAACACCGCTAGTGGGGATCGCAGCCTTACCACCAAAATCCCCGCTCATCGCAACAAGCGAACCCAAGTCCATTAATGTGCACATCCCCCTTGCGTCGAGAAACACAAAAGGCGAACAATTGGGGTGAGACCATCTCTCACAATGGCTCACAAAACTAACACCGAGTCCAACAACAATATCCATATCATCATATATAAACATAACTTAACCATGAAGCAGTAGCAAAGATCGTCACATTGTAATACATATTATTCTACAATCAACTGAGTAGGGAAACCCTACCTTTTCGCAATCCATTGTACCGCAGCCAATCATACAAACGCACAACCAGTAACACATCATCACCTAGAACACAATAATCAACAATCAACAACACATACGATGACCAAAACTCTAAACCCCCAAAACCCCTAAATTAGGGTTTGTCAAAAACCCCTAAAGCTAAGATAACCATAAACCGATTAAGAAGAATGCTAGAGATTTACCGGCGGAATCGACACGAAAAACGAGATGCAAAGACTCACGATTGACCAACCCTAGCCTTGGAGATGATTACGATGATTAGAGACATTGTGTAAGTAGTTTGGGTTTTAAGAAAAATTAGAAACTGATTTAGAAATGCTTAACACGCCCTTTTATACTCCTCTAATTATCTTAATCAAAACCGCGGTAAAAACCGTAACGAACCGGACACTCGGTCGAGTACGAGACACTCGATCGAGTGCGTTACACTCGATCGAGTAAGCCACACTCGACCAATTATACACCTAATCACCCGAGTACACAACAAACCACAGCCTGACAGAACACCCACCCCAGCTAATCGGCCGAGTAGCCTAAGACCATAATTCTGATGTATTACAGATGTTTCGTAGAAACATCGTCATAACACCAACTTTCAATCTCAATTGGTGATTCGTGAGTCCGGAACATTTGATACTGTTGAGTAATTCACTAGAATGTAGGTCACCGTCAGTTGTACCACTGTCATCAATACAAACCTCATCGGAGTGACAAAACATAGTCATTTACCGATTCAACAATCTCGTGAGTAGGGCCAAGGATTGCCCTTTGCTGGAGATATTCCGGATTCCACATTTGTGTAAGCAGATCCGGATAAGTGACATCTACTAATGTCTTAATAGGATTTGTCACATCCTGAATGAGTAAATCGGTTGGTAATTCTAGATTAACTTCTCCATCATTTTCACCACCTGCTAAACCGTCTCCAATCTCCAAGAGTCATATTGAGAATTTCCTTAACTCTTCAACATTGTCGGTTGAACTACCAACTTGCAAACGCATATTTTTGGTCAATGTAAGTACCTATACATATATTAAACGCTATATAATTCCATTGCATCACAAAAATAATAATTTAAATAAAACGCACATAAAACCTTACTAATAATATTTATATAAAGAAATAAATACCTTTCAAAAAGACCACAAGTACGTTGAACAGAGGGATACGACAACAACATTTGCTCTACTTCCTTTTAAAACAACCGGTAATGTCTATCTAAAATCACCCCCAAATACAACAACTTTCCCACCAAACGGGAACTAAACATTTCCCACGTGTACAACATGCATTACATCTTTCAAACTTTTATCAAGGGCCTCAAAGCAATGCCTATGAATCATCGGTGCTTCAACCCATATTATGAGTTTACCCCGTATCAAAAGTTCAGCTAAATCACTATCGGGTTTAACTCGAGAGCGGATGGAGTCCTCAGTTACGTTAATTGAAATTCCAAACTTGGAATGAGCTGTTACACCACCTKGTATCAAAGTTGCTGCAATTCCACTTTACGCAAAAGCCACAAAAATATCGCCCTTACTTCTTATGCCATCACACAAAGCTCTCCAAAGGAACGTTTTCCCAGTCCCGCCATATCCATAAACGAAGAACACCCCTCCTTTGTTATTTATAGCAGCTTCCATAACTTCATTATACACCGACCTTTGCCCGTCGATCATTGAAGATAGCTTTCAGTCATGTTTTTTACTCAAGGATTGTCTGTCGTACGACAACGCATCCATGACTAAACTATTTCGATGACGTGACGTTGTTGACAGATATGGGAGAGGCATTCCCTCAAATCGACTAAGAGTACTGCCATTTATTTGAAGAAAATTTTCAATATCAATAAGTGCATAATTTTGCAACTCTTCATCAGTTAGCTGTAAATCTGGTAGACCGAAATTACAATATTATATATGTGAGTTTATTTACTGAAACAATATATGCACGAAATAGATAAAGGTAAGAAGACGAAATATGAACAATTGTTTTAAACATGTTCTAATCAAGAGAACACTAAATGTTTAATATAGATTAAAGACAAACCTTGATTGTTAAGAACATTGTGTTGCCTATGAAGGATATCATCGGATAACAAAGGCCAAGTTTTGTCCCAAACTTTGCTCGGCATAGACAAAGCGCCTCAAAATAATAACGTCGTAAACAGGTTTCTCAGGTAGAACCCAAACCCCCAATCAGCTGCTTTTATGATAGCCGCAATATACTCTCGATCATCACCAATTAAACCCAATGCATAACATGCTTCTCTAAATGTCGGATGAACAAAATCGTTGACAGTTCTGATATCCTCAAAACATTTTGGCCCTTTAACGTGGTTCAACATTATTATTATGAAATAAAACTCTCCACATTGAGGCGGAACGTGAGCTAACCTACCAATTGTAAACCCTTTTTTCTTTAGGCTCCATTCACGTTTTTTCTTTTTCCAAACAAATTTGGTTGGAAATTGACAGTATAACAGTTCTTTTGCAACCTGCATCACACACACTGTAGAATTATTGCAACCCATCCAATTAAGAAACTGTAACACTCCGAGCAAAGTTTTTTCTACAACCTCATCAACTAAATCGTTATCATGGAACACAACAGACTGCTCATCTGGAAGGTGGTATTGTAGCCTTTCAACAGCAGGAGTCCTGTAGTGAATATCAAACCCAAAGATTCTCCAAGCCGCTTCACATGCAGAGAAATATCGACAATCGTAAAACCTCTTAATATCATCAAATCGACCAGGATCCTCCTCATTATGACATGTGTAAAACGACTACATGGTAACTCGATTAGAGCCTTTGTTAATGTACTTAAATAGGTACTTAATGGATCTAGATTAGTTACACCATTCAACACTAATATGGGCCCGATATTTCAACAACAATTGAGAGTTATATGTAATGACGAAATCATTTCCAATGGGTACACCATCCTTAATCACCGTAACTCCTTTCTTTCTTCTCTTTTATATAAGATACTCATCACCGCCAGCCGTTGTTCTTTCAGTGCACGACTTTAGATAATGTTTTGAGCAATTATCTCCGACCATACACGGTGATAAGGGCTTCGCTTTACCGCACGGGCCATGGAGCATATACTCACAAACAACACCATGTAAGACGGGTTCTGTAGTCAGAACGGGAATCTCCGCAGAAATGATTTTGTACACATCTGAAGCTGTAGGGAATTTGTCGTCCTAATGTAGGAACAATATTATATGAGCATGAGGTAGTCCACGCTTTTGAAATTCGATAGTGTAGACCGCTTCAAACAAATGTAAATTTATTTCATTAGATTTTTTATACAATAAGGATATCAAATAAACAATTTATTAAGTAAAAAGATTAACAATAATTAGTACCTCCTCTCGCTCTTCCAAAAATATGTCGATCCTTTAAATCCCTCATCAACTCTTTGAGCTTCATTTTAAACACATGACAAAAAAATATCTAGACGGTCCTCGGGTCTCAGGCCTCTTTTAGAAACAAATCGTAGAATTTTCGGCCACTTTGGATTACAAGTGAAAGTGATGAATAAATCAGGATAACCAAACCACTTATAAATAGTCATGATATCGAGGACATTAGCTTTTTTTTCCACTTGTCACCTCCGGGGAAAGAAGCAGGCACAAGTGGAAAAAAAAGCAAGCACAATAAACCGAGTACCCGGAGAAGATGGCTTAAAATCACCTCTTCCAACAGCATTTGAGAGGTTCTTATAATTATCAACTCGAAGTCGATCTTGGTTAAAATGAATAAAATTGAGTCTATGCGATTCAACCAGTATATAAGAGTCAACTAAAAAATGGTGGAAGGCCTCACTAGAGAAAAAGATTGATGGAAATTCAACATCTGGCGGTCTCTCTAGGAGATGATATGCAAACCACTCCCTACATGTTGTTTCCTCACGTGGTTGGTCACTCGTGCTAACACCAATAGAAGCTTCACTGTGTAGGATATCCGGCCGACACCCATCTTCTCTGGATGGAATTAACAAAGGATATTGGAGGGGAGTGTATAAAGTGTGCAACTCAAATATCCGCTGTAAACCACCGCACGACCTTCTGACAATAATATCTCGTTTCTCCATATGTGGACCAATATCTCCCTCAATTAAAGGCGCTAGCTCTGAAACTGTTGGAAGATTGTAAATTATTCCATCACTTGATCTCCTTGAAATAAGTTTTATACTCACTTCAGTGTGTGAATTTGCAGTCAGTGTATCCCTAACCATCCTAAACGTCTTTGCAATTGTATTATGACGGCCAATTATATTTTCCAACAATCGTATTAACTCATCATTGAACATTGATGGATCGCCTGGGCTGCATTTTAACAATCAAATTATTCCCTACGGAAACAATATTTTGACTAGAGTAAAAAAAAGTATTACTTAAATAAAATCTATTTACCTAATGGCATTTTTACGATTACGAACTTTCTTTTCTGTGTCGTATATGTACAGTTGACAGAACTTAGGCCATGTCTCTGCAGCCGGTACCAAAGTACCTATCCGATGACAATTTTGACCTCTCATCCTAAAAGTGTACGGTCCTCTACTTTGATTGATGGAATGATCGATTTTACCACCCATAGAAGTGAAGGAGAACATCGAGTTCTAAGCTCTAATGTTTTCCCTATAATGCTTTCTAAACAGATGTTGACCGGTCAACAACGACATTAGATATTCAGGCGGCTGTTGTAGAAACGCGAGTTCAATTTTCCATCAGAACAACAAAGTGAGAAGTTAGGCCGTCTTGTACCACGACTTTTATCTTTTCTCTCCTCAAACCACATCAACGCGTGACATTTCTCACACTCATATTCGGTATCTCCGCAGTCCAAATATCTTAGCCATGGTATGGATATTTAATTTCATACTTTACAAAATTAAACATAAAAATTACGATACAATAATTCACTTATTTCATAGTGTTAAGTAATAAATAAGAAGTGCTAAATGAGCCAACCGTCATTACCTAGCGCAACAGAAGAATTTTGCTGAGTTCTCGAAGATTCTCCACGGGAATAGGATGAGTTAAAAACACAACTACCGGGCGAATGTTCATTTCCAGTTAGAGACRGAGTAACTTCAGTGAATGTTTCACCATATTCGGCACATAGATCTCTCACTAAGCGGTCAACAACGTCAGTCGGACTACATATACCTCCTACACCACGTTCTTAATAASAATTAGGAAAGAAAYTGTTCWCGAACGGTATTAAAAATTAAATGTAAAAAATAAATAAAGATATATACCTGTCACGTTGGACGAAAGTGGTGGAGAATTGACAGTAATTTGAGAAAAGACATTCCTGCCATTACGAACACTTTTTTTAGTGGAACGCGACTGTCTTTTTTCTCTTGTTGTTTTCGGCCGTAACTGATTAGGCGTTAGAATAAGAGTCTTGGAATATGATGGAGTATAATCAGTAAAACCATTAGTTGGCGGTGTTGTGATGGTTATCTGTTTTCACGAACGTTTCTTATTCTTCGATGGGAGAGAGTATTAGAAACTGCAATTTTGACAATCGGTAATGAGGTATTATAAAGTTGTAACCCGCGCAAATGAAAAAGTATATACTTGTTTGTAAATATTTAATATATGTATTAAAATATTAATTAAATAAAATAAACCAGTACCGTTCATAATGTCAGAGAGCGGTTCTCGAAGATTTGACATTGATTCTTGAGTACTGTCCCTAATCACTAAGCTTCTTTGTTGAATCGGGTCATCTATATTCGTCATAAATAAAGTCATAAGAAAATTATGTTAAAACGATATTTGAAACACGAACTTTCTTTAGTTGTAAAAGTTTTGGACCGTTTGTAAATAGATCCCGGACATGCATGAAAGAGACACACGATTTTACATAATGGACCAAACACACTTATTGGAATGCCTACTTATTAGCCCAACCCAAACTATGAACTAAAACCCTAAAATGCCTGAATAAACCCAAAATTTTGATATACACACATTTACGTTGCCAGACAACATATCTATTTTGCTAAGATAAACCTACGTAATGTTTATTAGTAACATATTTGAACAAACAGTTTATATTAAAAAAAAAAAAGTATAAACCCAACACATCCTTCATATGATAATAAGAGGGCATGATTTCCGTAAATTACTAAACAATACATTAAAATGACTACGACCGTGGGTCATCGATCATTTACGAAATGGGATGATGATTTGCAAAATGGGCTGATGATTTACAAAATGGGCCGATGAACCAAATCATCTCTTAAAAACCCTAATGATATGCCAATATAAAAGACTCTCTGCCTTCCTCATCCACACTCTAACCCTATCTCTCTGCCTCCCCCATCCTCACTCAAACCCATTCATACGCCTCACCTAATCCGTCTCCTTCATCCTTACTCATCCTCACCTAATCCATATCAATCTCACCTAATGCATTCTCACTCAAACACTAATCAATCCTCACTCAACCCGTCTCATTCTCTCCTTCTCAATCAATTTCTGCATCATCTCATCACTCATTCTCTACAAATCTCAAAATTTGGATATTATAAATAATGAAACCAGAGTTAATTGACGTCCAAAAATTGGTAAAACTCGATGAAGGTTCAACAAATGGAGTTCGGGAAAAAGTGTAGATCAAATAGAAGAAGGTAAACAACTTGATTTTCTCCCTTTATTTAAAAATCACGCAAACAAATTTTACTATTTTTTCCACATGCAATGAAGTCCGCATAAATTTTTCCGATATAACACCTTTAAAATAGGGATATATTTTTTCAAAATAAATGTTGACTAAATAAATAGGATCCTATTATTAAAAAATAAAAAGAATTTCTTATTTTCTTTGAACAATTGAACTATTTTTAATAATATATGGTAATATTAGTGTATAAATACGTAGATATATCTTTCTAACATTCTAATCTTACTATTGTTGCAATTTTGGGACTTTTTATTATTGTTGATTAGTTAAACTAAATATATTGATTTATTTTTGTTTTATTCTGTAATTATTATTTCGTGAAAATAGGGTCCTTTTTCTTACCAAATTAATAGTGACCTTTTTTTAAAATATAGTTGTTAGATTTTTGTTTTAGTTTGTAGGAAAATCTGTTGTTTTATAAATAAATTCTGGGTTGGGGGATGATTTTCTGGGTTTGGAGTTGAATTTCTGGGATTGAGGATGAATTTTTGGGTTTGGAAATGAGTTTTTGTGTATGATGATGAATTTATGGGTTTCAAACCAAGATCTTCATCCTCAAACCCAAAAATTTCAACCCAAAACATTTTCATACTAAATTCCAGAAAATGCAACCCAAACCCTGACACTCAATCCAAACCCTGCCTTGATCCAAACCCTGACCTTTGTCCAAACCCTAATCCAGATCCAGACCTTAACCTGAATTCAAACCCTGACCTGGGTCCTAACCCTAACCCAGGTTCCAACTCTGACCCGGGTCCGAACCCTGACCCGAATCCAAAAAAACTGCTCTACTTTCTGGGTTTAGTTCAAATTTATTTTAAGGTGTTTATAATGGTTTGAAAACCTGACCCGAATCCAACAGTGAACCGAAACTAACATTAAAAGAAACCAAATTAATGTACTAATGAATCTTGTGTTATTTCATTGGAAGTTACAGAAAGGGTTTACAAATAACGCTTTTACAAAGGTGAAGACGCAAAATTTAAGTAAATTCCAACCTTTTTTATTTTATGGTTTACAAATGAATTATTTGAACTGAACCACCCAATTTGCAGATGACCCGACCCGACCTGAATCAACCCCAAATGGATTGTCATGACCGCCCTAAACCTGGATCACACCTACACCTGACCCAATCCAAATGGGTACCTAACCCAACTTGACTTGACCAAACCCAACCCAACTTGGGTTGACCTGACCCAAACCAACCTAGATTGACTTGGACTGACCCAACCCCAAATGGGTTTACCTAACCCAACCACTTGACCAAACTCAACCCAACATGGTTTGACGTGACCCAAATCAACCTGGATTGACACAGCCCAACTTGGACTGACCCAACCCCAAATGGGTTTACATAACCTAACCTGACTTGACCAAACCAAACCCAACATGGGTTGACCTGACCCAAACCAACCTGGACTGACCCAACCTCAAATGAGTTTAGATAGCCCAACCTGACTTGACCAAACCCAACCCAACATGGGTTAACCTAACCCAGACCAACCTGGATTGACCCAACCCAACCTAGACTGATCCAACCCCAAATAGGTTAACCTAACCCAACCTGACTTAACCAAACCCAACCCAACATGGGTTGACCCAAAACCAACCCAACTTGGACTGACCCAACCCAACTTGTATTGACCCAACCCAACTTGTACTGACCAGACCTAACCTGGACTCACCTGACCCAAACCAACCTGGACTCACCTTACCCAAACCAACCTGGGTCCACCTCACCCAAACCAACTTGGTTGTTATCTTCCTCTTAAGTATTTTTTTTATATTTAATTTATCTTTTATATTATTCTTCAAACTCTTTGTAGTATAGTATCTTATACTTGTTATGTGAACTTGCAGGTTATAGAAGACACAATAGGATTTAAGAAAGCATGCATATAGTAGATAATAAAAAATAAAGTTAGCATATAGTAGATGATAAAAAATAAAGTTAAGTTACGAAGAACACATACTGTTTTTTGTGTGCCTTGCCTGCTGTCTTCCCTTTTTTTATTTTTCTTGATGACTTTCCTTCTTCCATCTTGATCAACAACACATACTTGTTATATAGTTAATTAAAGTGTTGTATAATAAATGTTCTACTTTCTTACTTGTCTCTCTACTTCAACCTCTATTATTTTCCAACCTCACCAATGTTGTAGCTGTGAAAATTTGATTTAATGATTTGTGGTTAGTGATATTTCAATTTTCTAAGATTTGTTTGAAAGGAAAATTAGGAGAATTAGGGAAACTCTGAATGCTTAATGTTGTATTTCATCTTAAGTACTACTCTAAAAATAACTACCTTGTTCAGTGTCCACCACCTCCTACTACTTTTAAAATGCATCTATTACCCCATTTTTTATTCACATAACTACAATGACTGTTTTTTTAAATGAAACAAATGGTCCTGATTTTTTAAAAATACATTTTGCCAGAATTGATTGCCTAATTATTCCACTTTTACATGTTGTATTTATTTGATGTTCTCATTACACTTTACATTTTTGCATAAATTTATTTAAACCTTTAAATTTGTTCCATGTTCTCATATAAATTTATTTTATATTCTGACAATGTTAATATTGTTTTTGGAATATTTAATAATTCAATTTAGGTTAATTTATTAGTTTAGATTTACTAATTGAGTTGATAATAATTTTATATTTTTCTGAATAATAAGTTGTTTTAAAAAACTGATGTGAAATTGGAAGTAACTAAATCTTAGATAATGTGAAACAAAATTACATTAAGGCATTGTGAATGTAAAATAAAGTTTAAGATACATAGAACATAACTAAGGTATTTGTCATTGTTTTTTTATATGATGGAACCCTTCCATCTACTTCCTTGCTTGTTTTCCAATTGCATCTAATTCATACATTTCCATTAAGCTCCATATTTGAAGTCTTGTTGCCTCCTTTTTCTGCTCTATGTTCTTGGATTTTTCCGCATTGTAAACTTGCTAGACATCTACCTTATCTATGACTACGTAAATAGTTCAGTTACAACTTAAAAAAAAACGTAAGTCCAAAACAGTACGTAAAAGCAAACAAAATTAGCAAACAATATCTCAAAGTTCTTATAAACGTGGTCCATAAATTACATGAAAAAAAATGTTTCAGAATTGCATAGGCTGTTTGCCCATCTTAATTTCTTGTAGCTTTGTTGCAGAGGATTTGTCGGGTGCCACAACAGTCAACACAACACCTTTATGAGGAGTGATTTCAGCTGATTCTAGCACAGGTTCAGATTCTATCATCTCTCTCATTTGTTCCTAATATAAGGAAAATGGTTAGAAAAGCACACATGAGTATAAGTAAATAAGATAACACCTTAATTTAACTAAATTTCACCATCATTGGGTCTGTTTTTGTTGTCTCCCTGCTTGAACTGGAAATTGCTGGTTCCTAATATCAAACAAAATATTTATTTCAACATTTTATTCAACCAATGTTGAAATTGTATTAAGTTATTTGTTACTGATTTCACACCTTTTTTGCATTATTCATAGCATTCCACTTAGATATTGTCCTAGGATCATCACATAAATTGATCACACCATATGAGTTGGATTTTTGCTCAATATTAAAGACCTGGTTAGCCCTTATCTTTGCCACAAAAGTCCTTTCAATTAAAGGCCTGAAATCTGGTGGAGGCACGACATTGTAAATCTGCAAATGAAACGTAAACTTTAGTTAACACCTTGTCAATTGATTTTTTATTGCTGCAATCTTTGTGTTTTCACGAAGTTTGTATTTACCTCATCTTCATCAAGGATTGTTTGGGCTGTTTTCCCAAGCAATTCAACCATGACATCATCCCAAATTATGAACTCAAGCAAATCAGAACTTTCATAGGTAACAAAAAACTTAACTTGAAACCTGCATCATTCACGCTTATTGTTTAATTTGAATTCAAATTTGTATAAGTACTTTGATATTTATTAAAGTTAATAATTTTTATACCTTGGAATAGGAGATGTTGTTTCCATACCCGACCTTCATTGTGCAAACTTTGTCATCTCTTTCTTTTTGACAATACCACAAACCATCATCAAATTGATTCGCTTTTGCTCTACATTCTTTGCATGAGGAGTAAAATCAACTATTAGTTGATGGATCCAACTCAAGAAACTTTGCCATTGTGATATATGCACCTCATTTGGTTAGCTTTTCTATCTCACTTAACGTTTTGATGTTTGCACTTGCGAGGATGGGAGGATGGTTTGCTGCATTTTCTGGAGCCCCAAAGACATTCTTTTTTTCATCTGGAAAACTGGTAAGGGCAGAATTGCAATTAAGTGAAGGTAATATTTAACGGAAAAAATTCAGAATGGACTTTATTTATTTGTAATCCGGATTTTTATTTTCTTCAATGTTTTCGTTACCTAAATAGGGAGCATTTGTCTTGGGTAAATAAGTATCTATTTTATATAGTCATGACTTAACAAAATTAACAAAGATAGGGTTAGTATTCAAAGGATTTAAAGGTCAGACCTATTGTTGAAGTTGTTGACCTCAGGCATATCTGGATTGACCAAGATCTTTGTTGCACCCCATGTTGTAGTGATGCTAACTTCCTCTGCATATTAGTAAATACGAAGTCAATGTTAGTTAATCATAACTTTCGATACTCTTTAGTGCAAGTCAAATAGATTTTACATCATGAAATATCTTAATATCTTCATAAATAGAACGCTTTACGTATAACATAATGTTGGTTTTTTTGGTTGACGTACTCTTGCTCAATATTTGATATTTGATCAACATAATCTCCAAACAAGGAACATCACAAGAGTTGGTTCTTAAACAAAATTGTTTGTGATGATTTCGTTAGGATTGTTTTTCATCTTAGTAATGGTATATAAAACAGATTTAAAGACATTATAACATACTGATTATTTCCTAGAACAATAGTCCTCCTCCTCCTCTTGCCATTAGGGTCTTTAATTCGGTAAATATGCTCCAACTTTCCAATAACATCTGCAGACATAGGATTGAGGTCATTTGATTTACTAAATTTGACACATATTAACACCAAAATTTAGAAATTTGTTGTATACCTATATAAAGTCTATTTGGGATAGCACCAATAACGATGTCATGGAAAGTGTAGAAAGCATGAACACTAAGTGGTATACTTGCATTAGTAATGGGAATGACCCTTGTGCTATACTCAAACCAAATTTTGCAAGGGTGAAATGTTGCCATGTCAAGTCCCACTCGGTTTGATGATATGCTGAGTCTTCTAATTTTGTATGTGTTCCATTCATCAAGTTGCTCAAAGAAAATCCTAGTCAACCTCTTGTTTATGATTGCCTGAATGGTGTCTCCCTGTTTGAGACATGAGTGCGATATCAGTTAATACAATGTTTATATTTTTCAATCAAAACATTATTCAAATAACAAAATACTTACAATTAAGACATTATTCAAATAAAAAGTTGCTTTCGTTTTCATCTATCAGAATCAGTTTCACTCCTTGCACATCAGTTGGCCTTGAGTCGAACATTTTGTGCCATAATCTCATTACCCGAACAGTAATTTGCTCGGTTGATGAGAGCTTTATATTTGTAACCTCGCAAGCGAACGAGTGATCGTCGTAGTACGCGAGGGTCGAACCCAAAGGACGGGAATTGGACCTCAAATCGATTGTTCGCCTCTAGTTTAGTTCAATCTAAGCAAATGGATGATGAAAAACTAAAAGCTATAAGTAAAACAAGGAAATAAACTAGCAAGGACTACGATTAACTAAAGCAAG
>VHZZ01008235.1:28471-39876 GCA_009801015.1 Silene noctiflora
CACTTTACTACTATTCCTAATTGCATAGTATAGAGTTAAGTTTGGTTTATAAATTGTTAATTTGATAGGGTAATTAGTGTAATAACGACGACCTATTTAATTGTTATCACGTACTATCATCATTCAATTAATATAATGTGTTTTTTTAACACAATTGTCACAATTATTRATGCAGGAATAAAGTTGTAAGAATTAGTAGTTATTTAGTATTTTATGACTTTTGAATGCAATGACATACGCAAAAATGAGTTGATGCACGTCTGAACAATTTACTTGTTTTATGTTAAGATGGAAGTAGCCGTCAAACAATTCAAAGGAGGACTCAATCTCATTACTTGACTTCTGAAAACCATATCTTCGTTGTTTTTTTATGGTGTAAATGACGCGTAAGGCAAGTATAATATATGAGGGAGGGGAATTCGAAGCCATGACTTTTTGTCAGAACACCTTATTTATTAGGCCAATGCCTCTTCGACTGATCGATATACCGTTATCTTGTGACCCTCTTGCTTTGCTTGAAGTAGTCTATGATCAGTTGCATTGATGGTTTAACATTAACAACTTTGAAGTGTACGTTTTAATTGATTTGGTTAATTAGTTTGACAAAGTATAACTATTACTCCGGGATTATGCGCAACCACAATGCCACCATGCCATTATAATTGTATCTAATGTGAATATATTTCAACTTGCAGTCATGCATTACAAAGTGATCTATGTTGTAAATAGAACTTGAACAGAAATTTAGAGGAAGATTTTATTTTGTATTTGATTGAATAATTAAAACTTGAAACAACAATGACTTAAATAATGGAAATACTAAACAACTGAACGCGCAACTAACTCCTACTTCCTCTAACTGACTCCACTAACCACACCCAGAGATCATGCCTACAAAGATGGAACATGATCAATACTACAATAACTAAAAACTGACTTATTCAAATAACAATCCTGAAAACAAGGAACTAAACTGACTGAGTGGTTGAATCACATTTCAACACCACCCCTTGATTTAAACATTCTGACTCCAATCCTTTCCATGAAGAAATGGTTCTTACCCTGAGACAATCCTTTTGTAAATAAGTCAGCATTCTGTGCATTTGTTCCACAGAACTTTAACTCAACATTCTCATCACTCACAAATTTTCTGATGAAGTGATATTGTACTTCAATATGCCTTGTCCGGGCATGAAATGCAGGATTCTTTGTCATCGCTATGGTTGACTTGTTATCACACCATAACTCAGTTGCTTCCTTCTATACATGACCCAGATCAGTCAATAATTTCCTTAACCAGATAACCTGTCTTCCTGCTGCTCCAGCTACAACATATTCTGCCTCAGAAGAAGGCAGAGCTACTGTCTCCTGTTTCTTTGAACTCCAAGTGACAGTACCTGACCCAAAACTAAACACATATCTTAATGTGCTCTTCCTGTCATCAAGGCATCCTGCCTAGTCACTATCTGTATACCCCATAAGTTTGAACTTCTATGACTGTGTATACCAGATTCCATACTCAACAGTGCATGCCACATACTTCAGAATTCTCTTTGCAGCACCTAAGTGTTGCTTTGTTGGACTATGCAGGTACCTTGACACCACAGTGACAAAATATGCTATGTCTGGTCTAGTGTGTGTGAGATAATTCAATCCACCCACAAGACTTCTGTACAACTTCTCATCTGCACTTGGTGTACCATCACTCTTCTGCAGTTTGTCATTGGTGTGACAGCAGTGTCACACTTCTCAATCTGGAACTTCTTCAGCAAGTCTTGAGCATAATTCCTCTGACTTAGAAACACACCTTCCTTTCTTTGCTTCACTTCTAACCCAAGAAATTATTTTAGTAGGCCCAAGTCTGTCATCTCAAATTCCTTCATCATTGACTTCCTGAAGTTTTCTAGTAGTTTTTGAGAAGAACTAAAGTAAATAATATCATCAACATATAAGCATACTACTAGAAAATCTTGATCAGTTTGCCTTTTAATGTATAGTTTTGGCTCATTCTCACTCCTTTCAAAGCCATCCTTTGCAAAGAACTGATCAATCCTACTATACCAGGCCCTTGGAGCCTGCTTCAGTCCATACTGTGCCTTATTCAGCTTATACACCTTATTCTTTTATTTTTCTTTGACAAACCCTTGTGGCTGCTCAACATAAACTTCCTCATGTAATTCATCATTTAAAAATGCTGATTTGACATCAAATTGGTACACAGGAAGATTGAACTGTGCTGCCAAAGCCAATATGACTCGAACTGTTTCAAATCTTGCTACAGGTGAAAAAGTTTCACCAAAATCAATCCCTTCAAGCTGAGCATACCCCTTTGCTACCAAACGAGCTTTATGCTTTTGTATGGTCCTATCTGTATTATATTTGATCCTAAACACCTACTTTAGACCAATTACATTATTCCCTATGGGAAGATCAACCAATTCCCAAGTCTTATTCTTTTGAATAGACTTGAGTTCATCCTCCATAGCAATTTGCCACTCAGCTATCCTTGCAGCTTCAGTGAAACTTGCTGGTTCTGCAGCCATTAATGCAAAACCACAAGTCTCATAAATCTCAGTCAGTGACCTCATCTTCCGTGGACCTGAATCTTCTGAGGATTCAGAAGACTCTGAATCACTGTTGCTTGATGATGTGATTGGTGAAGTAGGTGCACTGACATTCTCCAACTGTGACTGCTCACCATTACTTTCAAATATGAAAATTCTGTGATTTTATCCACTGTGTGACCCCTCCAACCAATTCCATTCACTCTCCTCATTGAACACAACATTTCTACTAATTATAACCTTGTCATTTACTGGATCATACAACCTATAAGCTTTGGACTGAGTTGCATAACTAATAAAAATGCACTTGACTGATTTCTCATCCAATTTAGTCCTTAAATTAAGCAGAGATTATGCAATACAACCAAAAACCTTAAGATGACTTACCCTAGGCTTTCTTCCTCTCCATTCTTCATATGGATTTTGGTTTAACACAGCTCGGTTGGTGAGATGTTTAGAAGATACACTGCACAACTTCACACCAAAATTCATTTGGCAATCCTCTTGCCCTAAGCATGCTCCTTGCCATCTCCACCACTGACCTATTCTTTCTCTCTGCTACTCCATTCTACTGAGGTGAGTAGGGTGCTGTTAACTCTCTCTTAATTCCTTGAACCTCATAGAATTCATTAAATTCTTTTGAGATAAACTCTCCTCCTCTATCAGTTCTCAGAGCTTTTATCAGCTTCCCACTTTGATTCTCCACCATTGCCTTGAATTTCTTGAAAATTTCAAAGGCCTCAGACTTTGTTTGTTGAAAATAGACCCAACTCATTCTACTGTAGTCATCTGTGATGAGAAGGAAATATTTTCTCCCACCTAGTGACTCAGTCTCCATTGGACCACACAGGTTTGCATGTAGCAATCCCAATCACTCACTTGCTCTTCTGGTATCCTCACTTGGAAATGAAGCTCTACACTGCTTCACATATACATACTGAACATTTTGCAGAAGTTTGGTGTTACCTTGTTCAGTTTTGATAGCAATAGTGCCAATTCCTTCTAACATCAGTTGTTTATCATCACCCAATCTCACCTTGCTTTTCACAGACTCATCTAGCTCCTTGAACAATGCCTTGGTACTTGACATGTGGTTTGAACATCCACTGTCAATATACCATACATCATTCTCCTTCTCTTGTGCTCCTTGTGTTGTTATAAACAACTTTTCTTCTTGCTCTGCAACATTAGCCTTGTGATCATTCTTTTGACCTCCTCCCTGATCCCTTTCTTTCTGCCAACAGCTGGCTTCTTTATGACTAGGCCTCGTGCAGTAGTAGCACTTCAATGGGCTTCTTGTTGCTTGCTTCTTTGGCTCCTGATTCTCAGATAACTGGCCAGAAGACCTCCCACGTCCTCTGCCTCTAAAGCTGCCTCTACCTCTACCTTTTCCATGGAATCTATTTGATTTATCCTTGGAAGAGTCATCCTTAACCTAAAATGCCTTTTCCTCCTGAACTTCAGAGAACCTACTAAGCCTTTCTTCATGCGCCAGTAGGGACCCCATCAGTTCATCAAAGGTGTAAGTCTCCATATCCTTTGATTCTTCTATGGATGTCACTACATGATCAAACTTCTTTGTAAGACTCCTTAAAACCTTTCCAATAACATGCTCATTTGTCATCTGCTCTCCATAGGTCTTCATTTGTTGCACCACCCCTGACACCCTAGACAAATAATCTTGCACAGATTCTTTGTCATTCATGAGAGTAGTATCAAACTCTCTCCTCAGGGACTGTAATCTGACCTTAACTACCTTCTTGTCACCCAGATATTCTTATTTCAGAATATCCCAGGCTTCCGTGGATGTGGTTACAAAAGCAATCCTAGGAAAGATTTCATCATCTAAGGCTCGTTGAATTATGAAAAATGCCTTAGAATCTTTCTTCCTCTTCTCCTTCAGTTGAGGATCTGAATCCTCTGACTTTGCATCTTCAAACCCATGCTCAACATAATCCCACAGTTCTTGAGATTTAAAGAGAGTTTTCATCTTTAATTCCCAGAACTGATACTTCACTCCTTTGAAGATAGGTAGAGCAGAGAGTCCATTGGAGCTTGATCCACTGGACGACATGATGCACAATTCCCCGAAAAACGAACCTAAAGACCTGATACCACAATGTTGTAAATATAACTTGAACAAAAATTTAGAGGATGATTTTTTTGTATTTGATTGAATAATTAAATCTTGAAACAACAATGACTTAAATAATGGAAATACTAAACAACTGAACGAGCAACTAACTCCTACTTCCGCTAACGACTCCACTAACCACGCCCAGAGATCTACTACAAGAGAATGATGATTTAGCTACTAGTTTAGCAACTGACCAAAAATCAGTTGCTAAATATATAATTTAGCGACTAACGTTGAGACAAAAAATATATTTAGTCTCTACTTAAGAGACCAAACAAAAATTGTAGCAAATTATGTCTCTATTGTAGAGACTAAATAAATTAGGAAGTGAATTTAATATCTAATTTAAATTTTTAAATACGGAAATTTGTCAGTAGCTAAGTACGTAGTTATTATAGAGACAAAATAAAGTGAGTAGCAAAAGTAGTATCTAATTGAAGTTTTCAGCTACAGAAATACGTTGGTAGCTAAAGTTATAGAGACAACAAAACGAGTAACAAATTTAGTATCTAATTTAAGTTTTCAGCTACGGAAATACGTTGGTAGCTAAAGTTAATTTTCATTATCATGTCTTTTTTATATTTCATATGAAATGTATGCCAATGTGAAATATACTTTTGAATTATTATTATGATCTACTTATATTATTATAACTATTATTAAAAACGTACCTTATAACTCACATACGTAACAATGACTTTAAGTAGATATTCATTACCTAAATAGACAATAATCATCATGTGCCTCAATGGTTAGAAGGTCAATTATAGTGTTGGAAGTCGTGGGTTCGATTCCTCTCAACAACAAAAATTACCAATGTCTTCAAAAGAGGTGGTGCATGGACATACATGCATGTTCGCTGAGCGACGATCCTACGTGCCATGTCGCACATTGAGTGCGGGGGCCTAGTTAGGGTGTCGTGGCATATAGGACCCGCACTTATTATGTTCTAGCCAATTTAAATACTATCACGTCGGTCACTAGTTTAGCTACTATACAATTTGTTGTCACTAGTTAAACCATGCATCACATTTGCTTACGAGGTCGACAAATAATTCATTGACTACTTACAAAATAAATTAAGCATGCATGCATTATTGTCCAATATTCTAAGTTTAGCGTGTATAAGTTCAGCGTGTATCGTCTCAAACCGGTCTAATGAGTGTAGTTAATTAATAACTTTGGTCATATATTGCTATTTAGATTCTCAATTTTCTTTTTAATTTTGTTAACCACATTATTTTACTCGAAAAAAAGGAACAAGAAAAAAGAAACATATATTAGATGTTTTACCTCAAACTTAATTTGTTTGTGTTTTTTTTTTTTTTTTTTTTTTTTGAAATACAAACTTAATTTGTTTTTTACTAAACTTATATGTAATGTTTTTGAGTTTTATTGTAACATTTCGAGCTTAATGTTTTATAGTAAAACTCATAAATTTTAAAACAAATTAAAATTCAAAAACTTTATTATAATATTCTAAAATTATACAACTGGTGGTAGTACATCAGTTGTATAATCTGCTTAATGTTTTACTGGTAATACAAAACGAAAACACTTTAACCAAAAGGTAATATATTTTCAAAATCAGTTTAAAATATAAATATTATAATGAGTCAATTAAGATTGAATATATAGGGGTATAGAATGCGCAACAGTGAATAAATTCAACTAAAAAGTTAAATTAAAGAAAGACGGTAAAAAATAACAAGGTTTTCAGGTGAAAAACTCCTCTTTCTGTAGATAATAAAAAAACCCTAGTGGCGAGAGAATCAAATATTAAAATGAAGTTCAAGAATATTACCTCTTGACAATAGCCTAAATATTGTACTCTCTATGAGTGAAAAAGTTACACCCGAATAGAGAGAACAAGAAAGAGGAAAGATCAGGGCCGGCCCTAAGGGTAGTTTGGGTTGGCGGATGACAAGGGCCCAACAGTGGAAGAGGCCCAATATGGAAAAGAAAAAAAATAGGAAATGGCTACCTAATTGACTGGAAGCCTAAAAACAATGGAAAAGTAATTTTTTGCTTCTTACTTCTTGAGTTCTCCTTTCCATCAAAAGTCGGAACCCTCTTACTCAAATCCCAAAATCTAACTTTTTTTTCTAGATTTTCAAGGGTTTCAGTTAATCATTATATACTTAAAAAAAATCAAGGGGTCTGTCGTGAGCGCCAGCTCGTCAGTGGTCTGTCACCCTCCATTACCTGCCATCGCGGCGTCGCCGGTCACCCACTATGCCTGCGGACTGTCGTTGACCCTCGTCGTCTCCGTCATTCCACCTCCGCTAGTTAATGATTTCAACCATTAAGGATGTTCTAAATCTGTTTTTTTTTTCTCCTCAATTTTTATCCATTTTATAATTTTTTATGATTTTCTTCACTGTTTAGGATTTGAGTTTGTGATATGCGAACTGATTTTGTAAGTGTTTGAGTCATTTGATGGATGTTGACATGTTGTTTAGGTTCTTCCGCGGGTTCAATTATTTATGGAATTGTGGTTTATTGTTGTAGTTGTGTTTTGATTCATGTACTGAACACAAATTCTCATCGTAGACGGACACTATCCGTCTAAAGCTAAAGACGGATAGTTGCCGTCTACAATGAGACGGACTGTTGAACACCAATTCTCATCGTAGACGGGCACGATAGTGTCCCTCATAGTGTCCGTCTACACTGAGACGGACCGTATATCGAATTGTTTGTATTTGTGATTTGCAATGTTGCATAAAACGTATTTATTTCAGCAGGTGATGGACACAGAAAAAAATCCTTTTGAGGTTTAATTAAAATTTTAAAGCTTTATACATATTGAAATTATAAATCTAATTTTTTCTACCTAAAAATTAGACAAAATACACTGAAGATTATGGTTTATGGTTTCGTAGGACCCCGGACCCTTAGGCGTAGATCCGCCAATGATTTTGGCCAAAGATTACAATCTTTAAGGGGCCTATTTTTACTCTTTTGCCTAGGGCCTCTGAATGTTCAGGACCGGCCCTGGAAAAGATAACCGAGAAGAGATGAATATGTTGTGGTCTTCATTGTACCAAGAACAATCTTCATGGGTATGTATTACGTACTTTCTCCCTAATACTATTTTCTTTTCTTGTTTCTTTAATATATATATGAGTATTTTAATAAAATGGGAAAAAAAAACAGGTTTATAAAGAGAGTAATATAATACTAAGGAGTAGTAAGCAGTGAGCACCTCCATTTCTTCTAAACTGCTTTGTACACGGAGAAAGATGACTGCACATAGTACTCTACTCCATAGGTACAACCAATAAAGATAAAGGGAGCCTATCAAATTGGACTTATCTTCCTTGGGAGGTGAAATGGAGAGGCATCATCCAACAAATCTCTATCTTGGCTCTTTATTCAAACGGAACGTGCTACTCACCATGAACACCCTGTCAAGTATGGATGATACCAACAAAGTGCTGTGGTATACATATTTGCATGATTTACGGCTGTATGAGCCATATCGATTGTAAGATTTCCTGAAGCAACTCTGTTTTGGATTACGTGTCGTTTTACATTGATGTGCTTGGTCTTTGAATGATGTTTGAAACTTGTAGATATGCCACCCGCAAGCTAGACTGTGGACGTACGGCGGTCTAAAGTCATGTACGGGGACGTAAATGCTTTGACCAGATCGTTTTAGATCGGCCGGTTTCGTCTCGATGAAGGTCTCTAAACGAGCAATTACGATTGTATGGAGTCGCTACCAAGCAATTATGGGGTTCTTGGAAATCGTTCGAATCCACTTTATTCCTTGGTCAGCCAAAGCACAAATAAAGCAGTGTTAAATAGATACTAAAGATAAGGACTCTCTCTCTTTAGCATTCTATGTCTAGATGACTCTCGTTTTGCCATGGATACGGTGGTCTGCTATCCGGAAGTCCGAGTAAGGGGTGAGGGTACGTATTGGGAAACTCTTTAATCGAACATCCAATCCCGCCTGTTCAAGCGGCCTCTACCAATACATCTTATTTTCACAACACACTCACTGATACATCTTGTTTTCTTGATGATACACTTACTCCTATCGAACATGTTGTTGTTCACCAAACATCCACCTTTGACTAAACCAATTCGCCTATCCACCCTACTCCCGAATAGCCACAAGCACCAACACTTCGATTGAGCCTACTCTACACGATCAGACCACTACCATCTACCTCATACCCGACACTTCTCTCAACCACAACACCCATACTACACTCTCGAACCCACCCTATACGAAACCCTCGACCATGGGCAAAGGCCAACGTCCGAAAATACCAAGCACTCATCTTAAATATTTCATCCTACCTACCAAATGCCCCTCGTCGCATTTACTTGTTGCACCAACATCGACTCAAAGTACGAAATTCCCAATTTCTTGTTACTTAAATTGTTCTATGTTTTCTCCTCACCATCAAGTTTTTTTTGTCAGTCGTGACCAAGGGTCACGAGCCTAGTCATTTTAATGAAGCTATGCAGGTAACCGAATGGCGCGAAGCCATGAAACTTGAAATTGACGTCGAAAAAACAATACAAGAACCCCTTGAACACCTTTCTCCGAACAAGAAAGCAATCGGCTCAAAATGGTTTATAAAATCAAGTACAATGCCTATGAGACTATGGAACGATACAAGTCACGCTTAGTCGTAATCGGCAATCGAAAAATTAAAGGCATCTACTACAACGAGACATTTGCCCCTACTATTAAACATGTCACGTTTTATACCCTTCTACCGTAAACTAATGGGAGCTCCATCAAATAGACGTCCATAATGCCTTCATTCCTTCACGATGACCTCCATGAAAAATTTTACATGAAACTTCCACTTGGTTTCTAATGGGCAGTATCATCTTCAACCTCACATAGCTACTCAGCTAGAAGCATTTCCAGATGAAAAATTCTCATATAAGCAAGTGCAGCAATTCCTTGGCATTGTCAATTACATAGAAGATTTCATTTACGGTCTAGCTAAGTATAGGTCCACACTTTCGGCACAGTTAAAGAAAGATGCACCTCCATGGAATCATAAATGTACAGAGGCAGTCAAGGAATTAAAACAAATTGCAAAATCCTTACCAGCACTAAGAATCCCATCCAAAGGTAAGAGAATCCTACATAGAGATGCAAGTGATTGTTACTGGGGAGCAGTGTTATTAGAAGAATATGACAATGGAGAGAGACACATATGTGGATATAAGAGTGGAGCCTTCAAAGAAAGTGAAAAACACTACCATTCCACCTACAAGAAATCCTTGCAGTAAAAAGAGGAATTAAGAAATTAGAGTTCTACCTAGTTGGACAACATTTTCTCATAGAAATGGATATGTCCTCCTTTCCAAAAATGATCCAGTTCAAGCAAAAAACTCTTCCCCAAGCACAACTACTCAGGTGGGCAAGTTGGTTTACACAATGGAAATTTGATGTTAAGCATATAAAAGGAAAAGACAATTTTCTCCCTGATTTTCTTCCAAGAACTCAGCGAGAGATCTCATCAATCACTTGCATCTGTTCCCCAGTAACAATCACTTGCATCTGTAATTGACAATGTCTATTGTAATATATTATAAGACTTTGTCCAAGTACTCTTGCACCGATAGGAAAGTATGTCGTCTTCGAAAGTCCCTCTCGGATTTATGACAAGCCCCTCGATGTTGGTATGCGAAACTCGCTTCCGCCCTCATTGCTTACGTGTAATACCCCGGATTTTATTACTATGCACTTAACTGAGTAGATGGACTGAGTGCTCTCTGGACAGTTACCCCAGCTTCTGACCTTCTGTTGTGTGTCACTCGGCCGAGTGAGCATTCAGCCGAATGCAAGAGCCCGGCCTTGTTTCCGCCTATCATCTTTGTGTTGATTGCCTTAGTATATATATACTCCCCTTTTCAGAATTCCTTCATTTCACCACCCTACAACATTCCACCCTATGTCAAAATCACTCAAAATCCTCCATAACCTTATCCTCTCAAGATGTCACCTTACCTGATAAGTACTTTATATATGCATTTTTATCCCCTAGTTTAGCTCTATTTTACTAATCATTTTAGCACTTTGTTTAGTGTTTTGAGCTAATATCGTGTTCTAGTTGCATTGTCTTGCTTTTAACGTGTTTTTTTGTAGGAAACGAAGCTTTTATTAGCTAAATTCTCGACGATAGAAGCAATTATCGAGAACACAAGCTAAGTAGAGTATGGATTGGGTCATGCATGGCCATGCAAGTTTAAAGTCTTAAGGAGATGATCAAAATGTGAAGAAATGACCCAAGTAAATGATCAAGCCAAAATGTAAACAAATGAGTAAATGGAGCCCAAAAGAAATCCAAGTAAAGTGTGGAAAATAACAAGCATGGGATTCCAAGAATTTCCACATTCACAAGGCATTTCTGGACATTCATGAACGCATTAGATGAAAACATTGGATACCCGGGCATTAACTATGGCCATTTAAGGCCATTTAACCCGGAAAATCACGTCCCCTATCGGGAATGGGTGACCCCGATCGGGGTTGCCTATATTTAAGTACTTTGGATTCTTTATGAATTGTTTACGTTTTGAACTTGAAACTACTATATAAGGAAGGTCGCCCCCGGCCTTATACACCATTCCATACACACTTCACACACATATTTTCTCTTATTATTCTCTCTAAATAGTAGTAGTTAGTTTAGTTTAGTGTAGATTTAGTTTAGATTAGAATT
>VHZZ01008235.1:69364-80476 GCA_009801015.1 Silene noctiflora
ACATAATTATAAACAAAAATAATTTATCAATGTAGTACAATGAGAGGATGAAATTAAAGTAGAATAGATAAGTGAAATTAGAGAGAGATTAGAGAGAGCAAATGGAAAAGGAAATGAGAGGGGTATAATTGTCAGTAGTGTACTATACTAAGTAAAATGTGTACTGCGAAACAAGAGGCTGGTTATTTTATGATTAAATAAGAATAAATTACTTCCAATCTCATGTTTCTGATAACTTACGAGAATATACTTTAAACAAAATATATAAAAGATAAACAAATAATTAAGATACATTATAAAATACAATGCCAAATTGATTTTTCTGAACTTATTTTTCACTTATGTAAGACATACTTCTCATCTAATTAAATAATATCCGTTTTACAATTAAACTGTGTTCGAAAAATAAGTTGTAATGCTAGAACAAATAGGCACGAGCAAAGCCAACACAAAACATCCTTGTTATTTAATTTGCTTTGTACGATTATTGCACAGTCAAGCTTTCAAAAGACTGCTTGAAATGGCTGGAGGTTACTCTTTTGGATGACACCATGGTGTCAAAGTTACAATTAATTACGGAGTAATTTGCAAACATTATTTATGATATGCATGAAGATGTTTTGGCTTAGAGGCATCAAAATAATTGATATGCATGCATGATGAAGTAAGTTTTGGCAAAGAGGCATAACGTATGCATGAACATGATCGATGACAATATGCAACATCATAGCTGTTTAACATTTCAAGTTTGAGCAACTTCAATAATAATTGACTCCTTACCAAATTAGTAGCAATCAAAGATTAGGCAAGGCAACATTCCCATGACTGCACGCCAAGCCACCCAATTTGTAAAGCAACCACTTGGTTCCATATCCTTCACCTCATTTGGGTTAGAAAATGTAGGAGGAATATATCACCTAGTTTAACTGGAAAAGTCATATAGACCTGATGATTAGTATTTATAATCATTGGTGTAGCCACTTTGTATCCTGTGGGGTTTAAGACCCTAAACGAATAACAGAAATTGACTATTTATATCTTTAAAAATTTGCCTAGTTTGAAATTTATATATTAAAACTAAGATCGATCTGTAGTAATTATTCTACATCGTTTATGACTTGGCTCGAGTCTAATCACCATCAAACCTACCTTTGTGGTTCCATACTCACCGAGACAAATACGCTCACATCCGCAAGCGTATTGTACTACCCTTTTGCATTGATCTACATCACAAATATTGGTAAGCAAAAAGAACACGAACATCACGAACCAAAAAAAAATGACCTAGACTCTATTAACACAACTTATAACATCCATTATTGATCGGAAATCACCTATCCGAAACAAGCCTATATAGTCTATTTCCCTATTTCCCTAGAAAAGTACTCTGTCTCTACTAATGGAATAGTAAGTTAACCATAAATTCAAACTAGCTAGTAGCTAATCACTAGTTGGTCTTGCTTAACACCATCTTAACTTAATCCACTCACAACATCATTTATTTTCGTTTTTGTTTTAACCAGGTGCGAGAGCCGTCTTAAGTTAAAACTTATGACGGTCTTAAACAGGAAATGATGGCTAATCATGGTTAACTATTAATCTATACATTGCTTAAATTTTAAAAAAGAATCTGTGTTATAGGATTAGCATGTAGTAGTACCAACCCCCTAAAAAAGTATCACAAGGAGTTCACAACATATAAATGTCATAAATCGGAACACTTATTAGTCTAAGGACTTGGGAAACAAGTATCTACCGTTCGTCTATCCTCATCCAATTTTCATTTCGTAAAAACAACTGCTCAACAGTTTTATACCCTCAAGTGAGGTCCACCTTTCTTAATTAAAATACCAATTTGATGAGTATTAATTCATTTATTTCATTCCTTGTATGGTCATTTGAGTTGGTAGATTTCATTTCTGAATCTAATGTGAAATATCATATTCAATAATTTACACGTAAATATAGCACATTAGCACATAACTCTTACCAATAACATTCCCTCCTCAATAGTAACATCAATACGACCGGAGGAGTATGTTATATGTCCTCTACGAAACACGTCAATATAAAGATCGTCATAATTAAGATTTAACAACTCTGCTTACTCTCTCACATTCAATAGATTCTTTACGTTTGTCGAAAATATCTCTCATAAAAAAACGTAAAGAATTTATGGAATAGAAGCGAGTATCTTCCATTATTATAACGAGTGCTCTACAAACCCGTCACGAGAGGGCCCGGGGCGTCTTCCATAAAGCTAAACCCAATCCAAAACACTTATAAACCAAACTTATCATTGAAATCACAAAACAATAAAATGTACAACAAACTCCAACACACCACAAACACACCATTTTCAGCAACGATATTAGACCAAGACCTCCAACGTACATTCTTCAAATGCAGAAAATGGCAACTCGAACAAATTCTAGACCCTATCAACTGCCCGTACCATTACTACTGCAACTCCCACTATCCCGGAGACTACCCTTCATGGGTCGATACTCTCGTCTTCTTCATCGCAGCATTTTCATTCTTCGCTGCCACCGCTGCCATGATAGCTACCATAGTTGGTGGCAGTAGGCCGCCGGAACCACCTTGGCTGACCAAATTCAACCGTTTTAGGAGATACTTTCTCCCTTCTGGTCCAATTTTGCTGCCTATAATAGTCGTCGTTATTGCCAAGGGAAGCCGGGTTAATACACTGTTCGGTCTGGCCCAGGCTGGTCCGGCAATACTCCAGCTGGTGCGAGTCTCTGCTCTTTTGTTCGAGACCAAAACTGAGAGTGATGTCAAGTATGTTTCCTTAGAGGTGTCAACTATGTCGGGAATTCTACAAGCTGCATTGTACCTTGACTCCATTATATTGCCTTATTATACTGGTCTTGATGCTCTAGAATCTTCTAGATTCTCAGGTGCGCAGCATTCCTACACAATAAAAATGTACTACGTATAAGTTACTTCAATTTATTATACGCCAAGCAAACGCGTTATTTAAGTCGCTTATCAGGCAGCGGCGTTCCCACCTTTGAGGCAATTGGCGTTTCCGGACAATTGGCGTTTTTTACTACTCCGTATTTAATTTGTTTGACTTGAAAATTTTACGTCTTTTTAGATCCATAATAATTTAAAATGAAATATACTCGTAGCAATTATACTAAAAAAACATCCCACACTCTAATGATTCTAGGTCCACCACGGCTTACAGATTGAGTCTGCTCAGTTTAGTCTCAAGTCATTTTAGTTTTCCGGTATGTTTGCATTCGGGTTGAGTTTATTACTTTATTTGTTCAATGATAATATGAGACTTTAGTTACATGTAGGTCAAACTGAGTCAGGTTAGGTCAATCCAGGTCTTGTTTGCCTTTTCGAGTATAGGCTGAGTCGCGTCAATTCAGGTAGAGATCATGCCAAGTCTATTTTCCTGCATTACTAATTCATTAATTCGTCCTCGTAAAATTTTCAGTCTCTGGTCTAACCCCTTAATATCGTTTATGACTTTGGCACCGCAGGTGAGTGTATATCGTGTATATGTCGAGAACAAGCGCTGGTCGTCGGAGGGACAGTGGTATATAGGGGATGGTCAGCAACGACAGCTATGGTTGTTAGTGCTCTGACACTGAGGATGTTTACAAGGCTTGCTCCAGAAATAAAAGGGAGAATAATGCCATTGAAAATCGCGATTGAAAGTATAAGTTGGATCTTGATGATTGTAGAAAGTCTGTATCTACTTGTTGTTTTACCACAAGAACGAAGTTGGAGTAGAGCAATGAGTTTTAGTGCAGTTTTTGTTTTGATTTGCCTTCAAATTATAAGAAGGTTAATTTCATTAGTATCTGGGGTTTATAATGGCAACCAGGAAAATAAAGGGAGATTGTAGAAAGGTTTGCATCAAAGAGATAACAACATTACTCCGTGCCTTACTGACTTTTGCAAATTGCGGGGTAAAGGGAGGGTAGGAGGTTAATTGATTGAAAACATTTGTACGGTGCAGTTATAGTTTATACTCTGTAAATGACAACTGAGCTAATGGATATCGTCATAGGCTACTATGCCTGACTACTACTCAATTTTTTCATGTGTTCTCAGCTTCTCGATTTAATCTTGAACCATGTTACTTTCGCCCTTAAACGTTTCAAATAGTTTTGCAACTTTCTCTTGGGTCGTAATTATTAGCCCTTCAGGCCTTCGCAAATGTGTCACCGGAGATAGGTATTGTTCAGGTCAATTTGGGTTAGGCTTAATTTGGGGATGTTTGTATTTGAGTTGTTTGGATTGATCAAGTCCTTTTTATCTTTTAGTTTGGTATGATGGAATGGTTATAGTTAATGAAATGGAGGTAATGGTAGATTCAATACCAGCTAATTGGAGTGCATCAAGTCAAACCAATTCGTTTTTGGACAATTTTCAGTTCTCTATTCAACTATCAATTGAATCAGGTTGAATCATTTTAAGTTAATTTGGTTTAAACAATTATATTGTACTCCGTATAATACAAACTAGTGGGCTAGTAGCCACTTTGGTCACTATGAGAATCGAAAAGTAACGGGATTGTCTTATTCCTCCGAACTTGTCCTAGACCAAACTCGACCCTTCGGTAAATCTACCTAATACAAAAAGGAAGGCCTTTTAAGAAATGTTATTGGCTCCTTAAATTTAGTGGAAAAAAACTCTTTCTAAGGTGGCTCCCACCCCCGCTAACATAGTTGATATTTAATTGTATTTCCCCACTTGCTTTTTCATATCAACTCCTTTTTTCATTTTTCATACTTTTTTGATATTCAAAGACCTTTTTTATTTTTTAATTAAATTGTGATTACAAAAAATTAAATTATAGTAAAATTAAGTTTCTTATTATCCGGTATAAAAAAGACAAAACAAACAAAATTTATTAGAGTTTCAATTTTTTTTAATCGATTGTACCAAAATAATCAAAAAAACTAATTTGTTAAAGTTTAATATTTTGTTTTTTCTAAAAGCATACAAAAATTAGAATTCATTAAAGTTCAATAAAAATAATCATCAAATTCGAATGGATGTAAATTTAAGACTTTGTTTGGTAAAACTAACTGAAAAGGTAGATGAAACCTGAAAAAGTAGCTGAAAACTGAAAAGGTAAATGAAACCTGAGAAGATAACTGATAAGGTAGCTGAAAATTAAGACCTGATAAGGTAGCTGATTATATAAAAAAATGTTTGACAAACTAACTGAAAAGGTAACTGATTTTTATGAAATGTCGTAAAACGATATGATAATTATTTAATAGTATAAATTTAAGGGGTAAAAAAGGGAAATCAAATCAAATCAGGTACTTGAAATTTCAAATGCTACTCTAGGTAGCATTTCATTTCAGGTAACTTATTTGGTTAAATAAGTTACTTACCAAATGCCAGAAAAATAAGGTATCTGAAATTTTGGTCAAATAAGCTACTTTGACCAAATCAGATACCTGAAATGTCTTGTCAAACAGAGCCTAAATGAAAAAAAAATCATACATAAATATGATACATTTCGGAAATTAACTATATGAGAGTTACCCCAAATACAAATCAATATCCATATCCAAGCACAAACCCAAATTTATAGTATTTGTTGCTCTGTATTATTATACAACTAGATTTAATGACCGTGTGATGCACGAGCCTATTTGTAGAGTTTAATTGTGGATAGCGTAGTAATTGAAGCATACTTTTGTAGCTTAAGGAATGTCTGTTTTCACGCGGTTTCCGTATGAATGGTAGTTGCGCTTTCTATCCTTTGAACTACTGTCGAACGTCATGTTATAAAATTAACACTACAAATGTCAATTCCTGTCTACAAAGAAGCTCGATGCGAAGCTCAACTTCAAAATGACTATGTTAATAATTCTAATACATTTTTAATCTATTAAAAGCAATAACTATTACTGCAACACCAAAATTACCAAATTACGTACCCTAACACGTTCCACCGACCACACTCGAATAGTTAAAACTATCTTATTTTATATAGTAAAGTTTTGTTGATAAAGGAATTGGATCAAAATAACTGATAAAAAACAACACGAAAATTATATTTCAACTTTCAGACTCTACAAAGACACTTGAGACATGCTTCCTATTTAATATAGAATAAACTAAATCGGTATAAGATATCTTACAAATATAATTATCGACAACAAAGTTTGGAAATTTGAAGTAAAAACGCAACTGCATACACTATCGTATACAATTGCATCGCCAAGTAAACCATATATGTAGTACCGGGACATATAAAGACAAATAGTTTATCATACCACAACACTCGAGAAACTTGTCCTAAAAGACATAGTTTATCATACCACAACACTCGTGCAACTTGTACTTAAATTTGAATTTGGTTTATGTTAACAAAAGAAATATAATTAACTACCTTATTAGATGCTTCCTCCATTCCAATGAATTTTATATGTTTGCCTTTTGAGCATTATTCATAGGTAAGAAAAATTTCCGATAAAATTTCTAATATATAACATATAAAATAGTCACATGAGATCTTGTTTAAAATGTCTTGCCGTGTATATTAAGAATATCAATTTCTTATAATTTTTAGTCATATGTAACTAAAGATATGAACAAAAGAATTCGAGTATTGATATACGTGTATAAAGCAAACGTATAAAATTCATTGGAATGGAGGGAGTACCTTTTTAGATTTCAGTTACCTTTTAGTTTTAGTTAACTTTTCAAGTTTCGTCAAACTCTTGCGATACTACCAAAGTACTAATAGAGCAAAGGAAGAGAGTTATTGGCAAAGCACAAAGACTCATTACATACTATATACTCCGTAAATGAGTATAATACTACTATCCTGTAGTCTTCACAATTTGTCAATATGCAGCCATTTGTACAGTTATAGACTATTATCTTTCAATATTATTTAATATATTAAATCAATTAAATTCAAAAATATATAAAACCTAATAGAGAAAATAGAAACTTTTTAAAAGTTTGACTCTTTAATATCACTCATAAGTAATTTGCAGAACTTACTCTCTATATGACCTAAGTTTCCAACAGGGATATAATTATCTTATTTACTAATTTAAAAATTATATGGGTTTTATGTAAATAATAAAAAATTATAATATGAATTACAGAAGCAAGTTTTGATTCATTGCATATGAGTGAATTGCAGTTTTGCCTTCTAAGTTCTAATTAGTTCGTGGTAAACTTTATCTTCATTGCTGATAGAGTAGAAGATACTCCGTATTCCGTAATAAGAAGTTTATATGATACTTACATTACATGCATTAGGTAGTTCTAAACTTCTAATTCTAATCAAATACGGAGTTGTAAACCATAAAATTTTAATACATGGAATAATAAATAATGAGGCAAGAAAACAATAAGGAAACAAGAATTTTATTTTATAACTGAAAGATTAAGGTTACAACTTTCGTAAATCTCTTGATTCCATTCTCAAGGCTAGGGTTTTGATAGTGCTACGAGGGTCTTGTCGACTTAATCTCGTAGGGAGGTAATGGAGTCGTTTTGTGACTTATTCCATCTTACCTACAATTTGGAAGTAGGAAGACGGGGTCATTTGACTTAATCCATCTGCTCCCCCCAAACCCTAAAGACGATACCCTAAAGACGATGTCTGTATTTATAGTCTAGTAGCTTAGAGGATAAGGTAATCTTATAGAATATTCTAAGATATTATCACAATATTTTTGATAATTATCCCTAAATACAAAAGATATAAAATAAATAATAGATACCAAAATATATAATTTTGGTGTCTACAGGAGTACAATACTCTGTATATCAAATGATACGTGGCTCGTTTTAGTTGCTTTACAATTCTAATCAAATTGTACAATGACTAAAAATTCACATAATAATATCTATTTATAGGTTTAGTATTTCCTACTCAAATTATTACGTTAAGTCTTTCTATATAATATTATGATTAAAATAATTTCCAATCAAATTTTTATGTTCTATAGGAGAGTATAATATTATCATCAAAAAATCATGTTGTTTGAGATTGGGTGATGAGTCACATTTATATACATTAATATGCCTCCCCTTAATCTCTTTTTGCATGGATTTCGTGCTAGAATATGTCTTTTACATGCCATTTATGTTAGAATGTTGTTACTGCCGCTATTTGATGTTTAATGCAGGAATAATGCATTTGAGGAGCAAAAATGAAATGAAGCACCGCAGAATGGCATAAAGGAATACACGAAGCATGGAACGGAAATCTAGAGGAAGAGAAGATAAGACGAAGAAGTGACAAAAAGAGGAACTCCCATTACTAGTGCCTACTTTGAAGAGCCATAACTCGAGTTCTAGAAATGATAATTACGTGATTCAAATTGGAGGTGAAAGCCCATCCTGTTATCTTTCCAACACCACAAAAAACTCTTTATTTTACCAAGCAACGAAGAAATGAAGACCATTTGAAGTTCAGTGCGTGTTCCAGGAAGATGCTGAGACAAAGAACTCGATCGAGTTTATGATTACTCGATCGAGTTTCTTACATGAAATTGAGCAATTTGCAAATGTCGAGAGTTGGGGATGCCGAGAAGTGCATACTCGATCGAGTTTCCTTATACTCGATCGAGTATCTACCGAGAGTCCGACTTCAGCGAGGACTTTCCTTAATAGATTTGTTTCATTCTATAAATACCAAACTCGACGTCTATGTTATGTTATGTTATGCTTTATTTACCCTAGAAACTATCTAAAATTCATTAGAATAGTTTAGTTTTGTTTTCATTACGGTTGTTCTCCAGATTTACGCCTTTACATTACGGTACTTTGTTAATCTTTCCTCAATTATTAATCATCCAAGTTTCATATTTACAATTGCTTTGTTCATTGTTTTTATGCTTTTAATTATGCCTTCTACCATTGGTATTGTTGTTAGATTCATTAATATGTGTAGCTAAATTGTTAATCTGAGGTGAATGGGAATCTAGGTTGATAGAAGGGGGTTAAATTAATGAAATTGATAGTTAAATTGCTTCTTGTTGTTGTTCAATAGATTGTCCTGAATATAATTAGTTGATTACTGATCAGAGTTAATTAATTAGTCTTGCAAACTAGGATTATCACCGGTCGGGCTAAAACTAGTATAGGCTGCGACAATTGAATAAACTGACTTAATGATAGCGACCGCATGCTAATTTTACATCTAAAGGGAATATTTGAGTCGACCKATCATATGACCTTAAACAAAATATTTTGCTCTGTCAATGAATTAAATCTTACCTCTAAATGACTACCTAGTGAACCAGATCCCTAGACTTCTCTTTTATATTATTGATTTTGTCTTTTATTTTATTGCAATTTTTTTAGTTAATCAACCCAATACTCTCTCAGAAATTGTTACTTTCAGGACTAACTTAGACTTAGCAAATATATTACACCGCCTCCTCGTGGATTCGACCCTGACTTATCACTAGCTATTTTGTTAGTATAATTTAGGTTTACATTGATTAAGGTAATACGACTTTAGCCTTGTCAAATTTGGCGCCGTTGCCGGGGAGACAACTGTATTTGTTAGTTTTTCTATTTATTTTGTCTCTATGTTACAAGGAACTTAGTTCCTTGAGACAATTTTTACTCTTTTATTGTTGTTTCCGTTTATGCTCAGGTCTCACTGGTCGGAACTTGTTACACCAGATCTTGAACCTAAGAGGACTTTCCGCTACAGACGGAAATTTCTAAGAGAAGTAGGTCAAGTATAAGGCTTGAGTATACTTGACAGTGATACCGAGCCATATCTTCCGTCATAAAACTGAGAAGTTGCATTTTACCCCGCATTATTTCCTTATTCCGAATCTATTTTGTGTCCTTAATCGTATAAAAGCTCACTACTTTCACTAATTTGTAATAATTAGTCATTTTAATTGCATTTAGTGATAAGTTGGTTTATATTACTATTATCGTCGTTATTATTACCTTTACTTCTGTCTTGATTAATCTAGGCGAAGCAAAGTCGGAGAAACGGGGTGATTTGGAAGATGGGCCGAGAAGAAAAGGCAGAATGACCTGAAAGAAGACTCCTAGCCGGTCCACTGACCGGCAGCCGGCGAGCCGGCTAGGGGACCCTACACTTAGAGATTGAAGAAAAGAGGCAGAGTGTCTCCCAGCCGGGTAGGCCACCGGCGGCCGGTCTGCCGGCTGGGAGTGCAGCTTGTTGATGTCTTGGCCAGAAACTGTGAAGAAGAGGCAGAAATCGTCCCAGCCGGGTAGGCCACCGGCGGCCGGTCTGCCGGCTGGGAGTGCAGCTTGTTGATGTCTTGGCCAGAAACTGTGAAGAAGAGGCAGAAATCGTCCCAGCCGGGTAGGCCACCGGCGGCCGGTCTGCCGGCTGGGAGTGCATCTTATTGATGTCTTGGCCAGAAACTGTGAAGAAGAGGCATAAACTGTCCCAGCCGGGTAGGCCACCGGCAGCCGGTCTGCCGGTTGGGAATGCAAGAAGGTTGAAGATTGAAGAAATTATGCAATTTGAGGCAGGAAGTGTCCCAGCCGGCATGACCACCGGCGGCCGGTCAGCCGGCCGGGAACACCTGATGATATGAATTGAAGACTTTTGAAGCAGAAAGTCTCCCAGTCGGTCATGCCACCGGCAGCCGGCCGACCGGCTGGAAGCACCTGGACTCGTTTTCAGACCTCTTTCATTTTAGGCCCAATTTTGCTTGAACCTATAAATACCCCTCTCGTAATTGTAAAAACATACAACCCTAGAATTCAGTTTTCATTCCATTTTTATGCAAACTTTCCAATCTTTCCTTAATTAAACCTTAATTATTTAGTTAGAATTAAATAGTTTACATTTGGGTATTAGATTGTAATTGAAGATATTCAAGGATTTATTCTCCTTATAATAAAAGACTCAATCTTTCCTTTGTTGGTATAAATTTCATTCTCTCTTTTAGTTTTGTTTTCATTTGTTTACATATGTCTTTCATTTGTTTACATTTGTTAGTTCCCTTTCATTTTCCTTGTTGTTTTCATCTAGTTGTTGTTATTCCTCATGCATATAAGGTGTTTTTTGAATTGTTTGTGAGAAAGTTTGTTTCTTTTTAGTTAAATACTTCATCTTTAGGCTTTGTTAGTAATTGTTATAGT
>VHZZ01008238.1:52655-63987 GCA_009801015.1 Silene noctiflora
TATATATGTTCATATTAATGACAACATTTCATTCATAGTTCTAAACAGAAATAAATTTAGCATTCACGTAGAGACAACAATTATAATATAGCATGCAATTGTCAAAATGCAGACTCCGACTTACTTGTTAATAAACATATCATGTGGTAAATGGGCAGAAGGAAACATCATTAGTAACAATAATAGGGTTTAATTTAAGTATCATAGCTTTATCACATACGTTTATCAATTAAACTTGCACAATCAACTTCATCTTTATATAGAGTAACTGGTATATAACTATTTTGAGAAAAACACTCCTGATAAAAACTCACACACGCTATGAGTCATAATACAAATGATTATCATACTGTCTATTTAAGAATTCACGGTAGTAACGAAACATGCTTGCATCAATACAACAAAAACATACTCATTTCACGTACTTGGCAACATCACATGTTAATTATCATGCCACAAGTTGAAGGTGCATACAGAACTCATATAATGGAATATCAAATCATCAAGTTTAGCAACTAAGACTATTAACTTGGCACAGTACATGGACCTATCATGATAGACCTAATATTATCATTGATCAAGAAATTTTTTTTAACTTTCTTACACATCGGTAGGCAATAAAAAAAACTTTGCAAACTTAGAAAACATGTTGTATTTTTGAGAAATCATAAATAAATAACCGTTGCACCATTTCTTGATTTTTCACACTTTTTGGAAAAATATAACAAGTTAACAAAGCATGAGGAACAAGAATCAAACTCACAACTCAAACAACCAATCTATGGTGATTTTTCTAATTCAATTAGTCTAAACAAGTTTCTACCAGCGTACTTCCATAAAATTGGGTCATATTACAAAAATCACTAATACATATCACAACAACAAGTTTCAACATGGCTTATCATTTTGGAAACCTATTTAAACCTTCTAAGCAATGGAGTTGGAATTAGACATAGATCACGATTACAATTTAAATAGTAGATTTTACAAAACCGTTGGTCGAACAAAACTGCACAGTAACAATCTGACCACGGTCTACTAAAACATTTATTTCTCTCAAACAATAAATCGATTAAGCATAAAACCAGCGGAATATAAAAGCTAACACACAGGGCTATCACATATAAAAATTTCGGCCATAGATTTTAAGCACATATAAAACGGAAGCCAATACAAATGAGGATAAAATCTGAGAAATCAATCAAACTTACATCTTTCACAATTTCACACAATTCCGACATAATCACATTTTAAACACATCTATTCTTCCCTAATACATGCCAACACCTCATGAAAGCATATTTTTCATATTGTAACATAAGGACAAGTACTTAAACATTATTAACAACACGCATTTATACATCTTAACCTTCAAAATAGATCTTTACAAAGACTCTAATGCGATGTTATATTTAGAACTCGGTTTAACTCGTAGATACTGGAATTTGACATATAGCTAGTATACATGGTCATCAATTATGGTGCCATTACCCAATCAAGCAAGTCTTAACCATAGAATGCTAAAGACCACTAAGAAAGAATTTAGCCTCATAGAATTATCAACAACCTTGACATATAGATAAGAGAATTCACTAGTTCGATTATACTTATTCCCTAAAAACTCTTACACCCTTAACAATAACGTAGTTATATAACATATCAACTTAATATCTACACTTAAACAATTATTATACCCATCAAATCCTCCCATAACCCGCATGCATATACCATTGCTTTAAATTAGATAACATATCAAATTTATCATGTCTCGTTACTAGACATAACACAGCTTACACATTACTAGGCATACAACGCAAATTCTTAATTAGGAAAATTTACATGCAACTTCAAAATTTCAATTTAATTTAATTTATGTCATCCTCATACAATTGACACGATTTACATGTTACCTTATTATCAACCAAGTAATCATCTACGCACAAGAATAATAACATGTCATAAACCATAACCTAATCAATATATTTTAGATACCAAATATTGCAAATCACTATCGTCTAATTATCCTTCCTGCTAAATTTTCTACAACTATCAACTATTTTATATCCTATCATTTCAAATAAATTGTAACCATATCACAACTAAGCTACTTATCATTTATAACTCAAGATAAATCTAAAATATACTCGTAATCATAAGATCATATATCGGCTTAGGGCAACACGTTCTACATCTCACTAGACAGAAAATTCTAATTCACATAATATGCTCACCCAGATAATCAAAACAATTAATTAACCATATTAATATATCCGTAATCATATATATATATATATATATATATATATATATATATATATATATATATATTCAATAAATAATTCCAAAAATAGCTCATAAGATAATCCAATCACGAAAATATCAATACCACAATCTACAAAATCAACGGCCCTAGACTAATTTACTGCCACCACAACTTACTCATCTCAATCCGCATCTTGCAACAAGATTAGAAATTCCTAGCTTATAAGAATCTATAGACCCATATATAATACAATTCCTTTTATCCTCACCTCTCTTGTTATCCCTTCCCGAAGTAACCGGTTCAAAACTGAGAAGGGCTAGATTAAGGACCTCTCCCCAACCTAGTAGTGGGCTCCTTAACAGTTCCTACCCGGGTTCATTTTATTTAGACACATCCTAAGTTCATTATATTCATTGGTTTAGGCCTGAGGATCGTTCTCTCTGATGCCACAATGTTACACACCCATTTATTTAGGAGCCTTTAGCAAGACATTCCCAATAAACAAGATTGTTACCATCTCAGATTACTAAGGGAGTGTATAACAAAGTATAGCAATCCAAAGTAATTTATTCAAATTAACGTTAAATAATCTCGTTACAACTTATCAAACTGAACTGAGTTATTAAATAATACATTACTCGCAGCGGAAAATAAATAATGTATATAAAATAAATAAAGAGCGTCTGAACTAGGTGAGCTAGACAAATAGGTAGACTCAAACAATGATCTCCCAAGTCAGCTATCTCAACCTGCCATCAGTTTGCTCCCCAAAATATGGTTTATCACAAGTGTTCACTGAATACACTCTCAACTAAAAGGTTGAGTAGGATGAAAGAAACATTAGATAACACATTCAATAATGCACAAACAATGTCAAATGCCAATGCTTAACCACTGAGCCATCCTCACAAAATTCCTCCAGCTCATGAGCCTGAGGCCACTCAATCAATCACACACGAGATCCATCGGCGACTAAGCCTGGGGCATTACAATATTCATCATTCACTCACGAATCACCCAGCGACTGAGCCTGGGCATTACAATATTCATCATTCACTCACGAATCACCCATCGACTGAGCCTGGGGCATTACAATATTTATTATTCACTCACCATAAACCTCTCATAATCCATATCGTAACCATGCAGCATAATATGCATCACAATTAAACCAGCCATTGAATGCATCCGTCAAATAATGTTCACATAACAAATATAGCACATTAAACCATCCAGCTGAGTAGATTATCCTACCTTTTCAGCAAATACTCCAATTAGCAATCCTCGTAAAAACAATTAAAACAATCTCCTTCCAATCGCAGCCTCGTATATGAATATCGATTAGAATAGGTTGGTAGGTCAGAAATTCTCCTTCTCCTCTTCAAATTTTCAGATTTTTGAAGTTTATTAGGTTAGGGTTTCTTTTTCTTTTTATATGCTAGGTCAAAACAATTATATTATTTAATTATTAAAACCAGTCTACAGCTTATTATATTATATTATTAAATCCCAACTCAGTTAACTCGTACAAAGTCCAAAGCTAGCTGGCCCAACATAAATAAATTCCCGACTCATATTATATTATTCATCTTATAATCAATTATCAATTATTATTATTATTATTAAATTAATTATTTAGGATACGTAAACTATTCATATAATTCACATTAAAATACGGGGTATTACACCCTTACTGTATGAAACCCAAGGAGTTGGAAGAGTTGAAAAAGCAGTTGAATGAGTTACTAGATAAGAGGTACATCAGACCTAGTGTATCACCTTGAGGTGCACCCATGTTGTTTGTGAAGAAGAAAGACGGCAGTATGAGGTTATGCATTGACTACAGGGAACTGAACTATGTTACCGTGAAGAATAGATATCCTTTGCCTAGGATTGGTGATCTTTTCGACCAGTTGAGTGGTGTCGGGGTGTTCTCCAAGATTGATTTAAGATCAGGGTACCATCAGTTGAGGGTTACGTATGATGATATTCCTAAGACAGCTTTTCGGTCGAGATATGGTCACTACGAGTACGTGGTGATGCCTTTTTGGTTAACCAATGTGCCAACAGTGTTTATGGATCTCATGAATCGGGTTTACAGTCCGTTCTTGGATAGATTCGTGGTGGTCTTCATCGACGATATCTTAGTATATTACAAGACTAAGGAAGAACATGAGGAGCATTTGAGGCTAGTCTTGCAAACTTTGAGACAAACTAAGCTATATGCTAAGTTATCTAAGTGTGAGTTCTGATTGGAAAAGGTAGCCTTTCTGGGTCACGTGATCTCTAAAGATGGCGTAGTCGTGGATCCGAGTAAGATTGAAGTGGTGTCAAACTAGGAAGCACCGAAAAATGTGGCTGAAATTCGGAGTTTCTTGGATTTAGCCGGGTACTACATACGTTTTGTAAAGGATTTCTCAAAGATTGATCGGCAACAGCGTTGATGATGAAGGAGACTATATTTCACTGGGACGCGAGTTGTGAAACGGCGTTCCAAACATTAAGGGAATGTTTGATCACAACTCTTGTCTTAGCTTTATCAGAAGGAAATGAAAACTTCGAGGTTTATTCTGATGCCTCGAAGAATGGTTTGGGGTGTGTTTTGATGAAGAATGGAAATGTGATTGTCTATGCTTCAAGACAATTGATGTCTTATGAAGAGAACTATCTTACTCACGATCTAGAGTTGGGTGCAGTTGTGTTTGCTCTAAAGATTTGGAGGCATTACTTATATAGGGCGACCTTGAAAGTATTTTCAGATCAAAAGAGCTTGAAATACATCTACACTCAAAAGGAGCTGAATATGCGTCAAAAAAGGTGGATGGAGCTGATTGGTGATTATGATATGGAAATTATCTACCATGAGGGGAAAGCTAATGTGGTTGTTGATGCTTTGAGTAGGAAGAGTGTGCATTCATTTTACACTGCCATGTCTTTGATGAGGTTAAAATATGAGATGACACAGATGAGAATTCACATAATTCGCAAGGGAGAGACCTTTGGAGATTTGACTATAGTCCGAACTTTATGATGACATTAAGAGGAAGCAAGAGCTTGATCCTAAGTTTCGAGAATGGGAGGAAGGGGTGGAAAAGGGTACTACTTTGAGGTTTTCTATACATGCAGATGGGAGTGTTCGGTTTGATGGGAGGTGGTGTGTACCAGATGATGCTGAGTTGAAGAAAGTGATTATGACTGAGGCTCATTGCACACCTTATTCAGTGCATCCGAGAGGTGACAAGCTATATAAGGATTTAAAGAAGACTTTTTGGTAGCCCTGGATGAAGAAGTAGGTAGTTGGGTTAGTGGCTAGATGTTTGACTTGCCAGAGAATCAAGGGGGAGCATCGGAGACCGCAAGGTAAGATTTAGTCACTCAAGGTACCTGAGTGGAAATAGGAGTCGATATCCATGGACTTTATTGTGGGGCTACCGCGGACTCGTCAAGGTAATAACATGATATGGGTGATTGTCGATCGTCTCACGAAGTCAGCTAATTTTATTCCAGTGAAATATACTTGGAGTAAGATTCAGCTGGCTAATGGGTATAGGAAGAATTTGGTACGACTGCATGGGGTACCAAAGGATATTGTGTCGGATCGTGACATGAGGTTTATTTCTGGGTTTTGGCAAGAGTTGCAGGAACTCGTGGGAACTACTTTAAAGATGAGCACAGCATTTCACCCTGCGACAGATGGGAAACTGAGAGAACAATTAAGACCTTGGAGGATATGTTACGGATTTGTATGATAGAATTTGGTAGTAGCTGGGAAGATCGTCTGGATTTTATTGAATTCTCTTATAATAACAACTATCACACGAGTATTGGGATGACACCATTCGAGGCACTCTATGGGAGAAGATGTAGGAGTCCCGTGTGTTGGTATGATAGCGCTGAAGCTGTGATTTTGGGACCGCAAATGGTGCAATATTTGGTTGAACAAGTGCTTCGACAAAAGATGAAGGCGACCTATGATCGGCAAAAGAGCTATGCGGATTTACATCGCAGAGATATTGAATTCCAGGTGGGTGACAAGGTTCTTTTGAAGGTGTCACCTATGCGTGGAGTCATGAGGTTTGGCAAGCGAGGGAAGTTGAGCCAGAAGTTCATAGGGCCTTATGAGATTTTGAATCGGGTAGGTGAAATGGCTTATCGACTAGCTTTGCCACCAGCTCTTGATCGAGTACATAATGTGTTTCATGTATAGCAACTCCGGAAGTATTTGAGTGACCCATCTCATGTGTTAGAGGTTGAGAATATTGAACTGGATGAAGCACTTATGTATGTGGAGATGCCAAAGGAGATTTTGGATCGTAAGGTGCGAAAGACAATAAATGGAGAGACCACATTGCTTAAGGTGTTATGGTCTAACCATAATGTTGAAGAAGGTACATGGGAATCGGAAGAAGCAATGAAGGAACGTTATCCACATCTCTTCGATCAGGTATGTTTGGTCATGTGTTTCTGGGACATTTTGAGATCGATTTTGGTCATGTTTTGGGCTACTTGTTCATCTTCTAAGTCATGTGTTAGTTTAGTTGGTGTTGTTTTGAGTTGTATTGTATAGGGGTAGGGGATTTATGTTTATCCTATGCAGATATGAGTGTGAACTTCGAGGACGAAGTTCTTTTTTAAGGAGGGGAGATAATAATACGACTCAGTTTTGGACGTCGGGTACTCGGTCGAGTAGGTAGCACTCGATCGAGTTCGTTCTGTTGGGTGTTTGGTCTGGCTTTGGCTTAGGAGCCACTCGACCGAATTGTTGAAGTACTCGGTCGAGTATCTCGCACTCGGCCGAGTGTCCGATCTATTTCGGGTTATTTCCGCGGTTTGATTATAATGATTAAGGAGTTATATATTTTTATAATCACTTCGTTAATCAGTTTTAGAAACTTAAAAACATTTATAATCTTCTCCCTAATCATCTTAATCATCTTCTAGCATCTTTTGTGTGATTTGTCAAGCTTTTGGAGTCCTTAGTTCCGTGTATTACTGCGTTAGTAAGTACTTGTTATCCCTAATCACTTTTATTATTTTTGTTAAAACTAATTAAACCCTAATCTGAGGAATTAAGGGGAATGGGTTAATTAGGGATTTATCTTGATGCTAGTATTGTTGTGCATGAATGTTAGGTGAGGATTTCGTAGAGGAGCAGTTCTACCTCGCCTTTGTTACCTTGTGATCGGATTTGCTAGTCAGGTAGGGTTTCCCTACTTCGTTCTTCCATATGATTGATTATAAGTTGATGTGGTATGGTATGATTGTCATTGGTATGAAATTATTGTAATGTTATTGGCATGGGTAGTATTGATTATGGAGCCATTGTCGGGAGATGGTCTTCACCCCCATGTTCGCCCCTTGTGGCTACCGTCACAAGGGGGATGTGCACGCACATTAATGATCTGGGCTAGCTCGTTGCGATAAGCGGGACTTTAGGTGGCATGGATGCGGTCTACAACTGGCCGGGGAGGGTTACCTGTTGCGATGGGTAACCTGGCAGGGCTACTCACTACGGTGTGTGTTCGTCTCCGGGCTGCGGTTCGCACACTAGTTCTTGGAGTTGGAGATGGTTGATAGTTCAGGAACTTGGATTGGTTTATTTATATGGTTGTCTTATGATTGATTGTATGGTTGGCTAACCCTTTATTTTTTTCCAAAACTGTTGTGATCCATTGGGGGATGATGAGCAGGTGTTTAGCAGGTTTGGATGACTGAGCTTGTGTGTGACCTGGATGGGACGCTTCTGAGTCTAGCAGTTTCGCTTAGCTTCTGCTGAGTTTTAGTAGACATTTGTTATTTGGGGTTTTCAGTTGTATTGTACCTCAGTTTTGGAACATGTAAGCGCTTTAAACTTTACTTTGCTTTAATAAATGTTCCTTTATGATATATTTGATACGTACTACCTCGGGCACCCGAGATGATAATGCTATCATTGTTAGAGTAGGCCTTAGTAAGATACTCTGGTAAATGGGGGTGTTGCATTACGTCTCCTCAACAACCACACACACACAACTCCACCACATCCTCCATCAATATCCACAAGTAACACAATATTCACACAATATGCCAAGTAACACCATTAACACAACATGAACCTCATTATCATGTTATAATGCCAATCCCATCCTCAATATGAGACCAACGCCAATTACCCACTATCATGTTATAATGCAATTCCAAATACAACAATAATGCTTTAAGACATAGTCCCCCATTAACATGTTACAATGCAATCCCAACGACTACATACCATCCTCTAAGGCATATGTACACAATAACATGTTAATATGTAATAACAACATTCATGTGAGACTAACCACAACAAAAATGGCATAAGTAAACATTCATATTATTGAAACAGAGTAGGGAAACCCTACCTTTTAGCAACTCCGAAAGCAACCCGAAACAAGCACGGATCCATCTACTACACAACACTTTCCACATCAATATATATAACAATACTATCATAATAAGGTTTTATACTCTTTTAATAGATAAAACCCTTTATTATTAACCCTTAATTTCTCATAATACTAGTTATAATTACTAATTAACAATACCCACAAAAACCTCCAAATATTAGAGCTAGGTAAAAGAAATAGAAAAGGTGAGATCTTAACTTACAAGGTGAGATTAGTCAAGGAAGGTGATACATGGTGTAGGATCTTCAATTTTATGCTCAATATTCATAGAAGGGGGCTAAAGAGGCTTAGAGAGATGTGGGAAAGGTTTTTAAGGTTTTAGAGAGAGAAAAGAAATGAAAGGTTTGACTGAAAATTAACCCTGATTCTTAATTAATAACTCCCACTGAACAACTCCACTCAGTCGAATGTCCGTACACTCGGCCAAGTGCACCTCACTCAGTTTAATATCCACCATACTCGGCCAAGTGCACACTACTCAGTCGAGTATCCACCATACTCGGCCGAGTTCACACTACTCGGTCCTCAACACTCCTACTTGATTTAGTGTTTGCCCCTTTACTTACGATTACGACTCTCATAAAGCCTACGGGTTCATTCCCTATTCCTCAAAGGGTCCTTTAAAATCCCCCAAAAGTACCGGGTATTACAAAGTTAGAGAGGGAGAATTGCAATTGATTTGGGGATTCTTGTTCTAGAAAGCAAAATCAAGTATTTCTTATTATAGTGTCTAATTTGCTCTTTATTTCATTAATTTACATAATAATCCTTTAATTCATCTTGTTAAACTTATATTGACCAAACCTTAGACTTGGGAAATTGGGGGAAGTAATCAGTAATCAATTGAATTGTATGAATTAAGTAGTGATTGCGTGAATTATGCATTGTAGGTAGCGAATTTGTAGAAGATTGATATTATTGGCTTTGGTGAGTCTGTTTGTAGATTTTCTAAAAGGTAGGGGTTTGTCTAACTCATCTTTAGTTACATTGATGCAATAATTGTACTTATTTATGTTATTGGTTGTTATCATGTAAGATGAATCGATGAATGTATGCATGTGTTGATGTATGTGTGAATTGATTCATGGAGTTCGAAGGGTGACCAAAGTGATGGAGTTCGGAGTGGTGCTTGTGTTAAGCAATGGTGGTATGAAAAGCATCGGTGGTACGAATTGCATTGGTGGTTATGTATGTTAATATGGTTTTGTTATCATGTATGTTAGACTGTCCCTACTCAACCTTTGGTTGACTCGTGTGCGTTCTTGTGTCAAAACTCTTTTATAAACTTCTGAGGTGATCAATTTGATATTTCCGGCAAGACACTGTTGGGGACTGGGACGTGATGAGCTTCATGCTAGAAGTGATATGTTACTTAGTTTTACCTTGTCATTTTATTTTACTTAATAAACTTCATGCTAGAAGTTATCTGTTAATTAGTGTTACCTTATCATTTTATTTTAGTTAATAAAGACTTCCACTTTAATAGTTAGTCATTTAGTTAATGGTTTCGAATTTGTAAGACAATTTTAGACAGCTTTATATTATGCAATACAATTTTAAAGTACTCTTCTATTGTTTGCCTTTTGATATATACTACTTCGGACAAACGAGATGGTAACACACCTATTTAGTTGGGAAGAGGTTAAATAGGGGTGTTAGTCATAGTCTCCACTCCTTCTCAATAGATGAATGACTCCTAATATCATATCGGGTGAGTTTGGTAGGGGTATATAATACGGTTGGTGAAAGTAACGATCATAAAGGGTAAATATGAAAATTAATTAACAAATAGCACATATATAAAAAATTGAACTGATAATAACTATAAAAAACTTATTGAATGAAAATGAGTGCTATGTAAAATTGAAAAATAAACGGGTATCAAGAGCAAAACTAAAAACTTTGGAGTGTCACATGTATAAACTCCTATCTTGGGTTTCTTTTCCAAACAAAAAAATTAATTGATCAAACATTGTTTTATCTTATGTCAATATTATGTTTACGGGAGTTATTTGTTGGTTTTGACCATGCGGTATACATAAAATTTTAAACATAAACTTTGTATCAATCATTATATCTTGAAATTTGCATATTATTTTCATATCCGTGCAACGTACGGGCGGCATGTAAACTAATTTTCATTGTTTTGAGCTTTCTATTTGGGTCTAAGAAAAAATCTTGTGTCCTCCAGGAGAACCGTCCTCCTTACACCTAAAAGCAATCAATCAAATGAAATATTATAAAGACTCAGTTATAAGGACTACTGTCCTCCCGGAAGACAATTTTTTCGGGTCTAGTTCACCATATTTCCTTATACTACCACTATTTATATTATACTATACAAATATTATATTCCATTTTCCACTTTATTTATTCTTCTCAACTTGCATTATTTCGAGTTGTGTTCAAGCCCAAATGGAAATAAAACAAAAAAAATGAAGAGAGTAATTGTATATTTGTGTGTCGTTACAAATGAGCACAAAAGAGAATTTGTGATGATTTATAATACAATATTTTCATATTGTTATTTTGAAACATTGTAATTTTAAATGTAGGGTTATTTAACAAGAATACTCCAAACTATTGGTCGTCTTCTCATATTAATATGAACTTCATGTTAACCCACAATAAAACGTACTATTATCCC
>VHZZ01008239.1:16372-28267 GCA_009801015.1 Silene noctiflora
AACAACAACAATAATAATAATAATAACAATAACAATCACAATAATAAAATAATAAATAATAAAAATAATAAGAGACATGTTTTAGAGGGAATTTTCTCTCTCTAGGATCCCTTGTAATCGCCATTGTTGCAATTCGTTCCTAGCTCATATGGCTCGAGGCAGAGGTCGCCCTCCCAAAGGAAGACCACCAATGGATTCCTCATCTTTTTCTGCGTCGACTGATACTAATTTCTTGACCAATTTAGCTACTCTTTCTCATATTGAAGAAACCCAGGTAACTTCCCCTCGTCAACCCATATTGCTAAACGATTTAATCACTTCTGTTGTGCAATCTGCTACTCCAATTACAAAAACACCTTCTCCAAAACGTATAAATATAGATAACATAGTGTCTAATGCTTCGAATTTATCTGCAATGGCGTCTGTTACTTCCCCTGTTTCTGGTACCATTCATTTTACTTGTGAGAATAATTCTGTTCCTACTGTTGATAAGGAAACTCTTTTGGATAATTTGACTATAGAAATGGATACTTCTGATAAGATTGTTGTTAATTTGGATACGGTTGTTGATAATTCATCGTCTCTTGACCTAAATAATGATCAAGATACTTCTATTAAGGCTCAAGAACAGGTGGTTGGTTCTACTAAATGGGCTGATGTTGTCAAACCTAAAATTCCTTTAGGAATGAGCCTCTTCTTTGCCATGAGTGTTTAACCGTAGGTTGTTCGTGGTGGTTTAACCGGTGGTTGGGGAAGAGACCGGATTACTAAACACGGGTTTTCTACCCTTTTTGGACTCGACTTGAACTGGGAACGGTTAGGTTGGAGTCCTGCCGGTTAGTCGGCTCTAGGGGGTGGTCTGGGGTGGTTAAAGGTGGTACCTTGGGTGGTGTGTCGGCCAGAGTTGCGCGAGAGGGAGTTGGGTTGTGGGAATTGGTTGTGTTGGGTTTAGAGGACCATGGTGGCATGACCAAGACCGCCGGGGGAAGGCGACGCTGCTGGTGGACCCACCACCGTGGGTTATATGAAACCACGGTGATGGCCACTGGTGGTGTGTGGTGGTTGTGTTTAGGCGTGTGTCGTGTGTTGTGGGTCAGAGTGTCGTGTATAGTAGTTATAGGGGGTGTTGTGGTTGTCGTGTCTAGGTGGCGGTACTGGTGGCTGGGTAGTGGACGGTGGTGATTTAGATGGATGCTGGTGGCATAAGTGGTGGTTTTAGTTAGGATTCGTGTGGGTAGAGTGTGTCGGGTTTTGGGTTTTGCGTACGGGGTTAGAGCGTGAGTTGTGGGGGTGTGTGTGGTGGTGCGTGTGGTGGATGCTGTGGTGGTTAGTGACGGTGGATATGGGTTTGTTAGAATAGATAGCTTTGGTGGACCCTTGGCCATGGATAGGTGGTGGTAGAAGGTGGTTTACGTAGGTGGTTTGGTGGATTTGAGTGTTTTGGTTACGAGTTTTAATTATACTTAACTCGTAATTGTTCATGGTTCTTTCGTAATTTGTTTATCTTAATTAATTATTAAAGTAGTTTGAGTAATTCGTAATTTCGTAATTAGTTTAGTTAATTATAAAATAGAATAATTAGTAATTTCGTATATTATTATTTATTATTAGGTGACGCTTTATTGAAGAGTAATATTGCTTGATTATTTGTATTTCTTATTGGAGTATTTGCTGGCTAGGTAGGATAAGTACTCAACTGTTACTATCTGTTTGTCTTATTGTGTTTGCATTATTTCACATGAGCATTGCATTGATTGATTCTTAGCTTTGGCTGGATTGATATTGTTTTATTGGATGATTATCTTGTTGATTATTATTATTGTTTGTATTGCATCCATGGCATGGTATATTGCATTGGTTACTGGTTACTGGTTACTGTGATTTTAAGGCCCATATTAGTTCTGCAGACTTGTCTCTGGTGTCCTCAGGTGTATCCTGGTTGACTCAACTTCGGGTTAAGGGTGTCCTCGGTCCTAGGGAACAACGAGGCGGGTGTTTCGGGCTGATGATGTTCAATGAGATCAGTTGCATTAGTATAAGCATATCATGCATATTCATACTGCATTTGTATTAACTGTTGATTGTTATTCTAGTAGACCTTTTGGTTGACGTGTGTTTGTTTCTATGTCAAAATAAAATGATGCCTAATTTTATTGATGGCATCCTGTTATGAACCATTTAATATTTTCGGTTAAATGAGGAGCAGTTTGATATAACAGGTTATGAGTTAGAAATTGAGAGCTTGGGATATGTGCAAGGCAAGGAAGGAGTTTTGACTTAGTGATCTAGATGGCTTAGTTTGACTTTATCATTTAATTATGTTAGTCTTTATTTATTTTCGCTGTGTAATATTTGGATCGTCTTATTAGTCGCCTTGTAATCAAACCATTATTGGTTATTTAATTTAAAGTACTTCGGATTTTGTTAATTTTTCTTATACACTACCTCAGGAAACTGAGATGGTAACAACTCTATTTATTTGGGAATGTCTAGTAAAGGCTCTTGGATAAATGGGGGTGTTACATCTCGCTCCATACCTAAAAAATGAGACCAGGACCAACCAAAGAGGGCTCAATTCCCTCGTCCATCATCTCTGGACGAACTGCAGTGTGCGGGTAGCGAGTAAACCGAGTCAAAGTAGGCGTCATCAAATCGTACTGACATAAGGCGTTCAGGTCAGCCAGCAAAGGAAGTACTTTGGTCGACAAGCGCTCGCCCTTCTTGCCAAAGTAAATGGTACCCAAGAAGTACCACAACCACAACTGCGCCTCCTGCGCGTCTGCTCGAGCCTTCATCTCAGGGCTCTCTAGCGGCACCGGAACCGCCCTAGTTGCCCTCGGCCAAAAGTGATCCCTCATTATGGTGTTCACCATCAAAAAGGGAGTCACGTCAGTCGGCAAGGGCAAAACGTCTTCGATCAACCCCGTGATCTCATCAGAAGACACTCTATTCGGTGCCTCCGAAAACTTGACAGGAGTCTCACCGAGAAGAGACCCGACACCTTAGAAAAGTCCTTTAAGGGGATGCCGACCTCTCGAAACTGCATGTGGAACAACGACGTCGTGTCCCAGTAGCGGTCGATCATTGCGCAGATCAGACAAAAGTTCGATTGGATCAAACACCTGTGAATCTTGCGCCAAGCGGCTACTAGCGGGCCAATCGCCGACCTCTCTTTCAACACCCTCGAGCCGGCTCGCAAGAAGTCGTAGAACCCTATGTAAGTAGAGAAGTCCGAGAACATCCTCACCCCCAGCAATCTCCTGAAATAAAAAACTGAGAAGGTTAGAACGCCTATTCAAGTTCAAAACAACAAGATTAACAAATTCAGCAAACAAACTTACCAGTCCCTCCTGAGCACGGTCAGAGATGTGAGTGTCAAACCGAAGCAAAAACTGGCAACCGTCCCATCCCACGGCCCACATCGGAGAAGCCCGCAAGTTCAACCCCTGCAGAACCTGAACTTGCCTAGCCGCCCCGTCACGGACAAAAGCGCCGCCTGCCGCTGTCTCCGCCCCCTGCCTCTCCGCACCGCAAGACTGTATGGTACGACGAGGTCCTCTCTCAACAACCCGCACAACTACCTGCAGCTAAAACCGAGGAACCCGAGGCGCCTGCCTCCGAGTACTAACCTCCTCCCCGAAGAAGCAGCCACAGACTCCTCCTGAGTCCCTCTAGCACCACCAACCGCTCTAGGCTCCGCTCGAGCCTCTACAACCTCCACAACAAACTCTTCCTCAATAAGTCCTCCACAACTACCCCGAGCACGCACATAGAGGTACCAACTGGCCTAGACTCGACCAAAGAATTTAAGGTCCTCATGATCTCCTCCTCCTCCTCTTGAGTCCCCGAGGCAGTCACCCTAAAGCACTCTCCTAAAACCAAACAAAACAACCTACGTCAGTCGAAATTTCGGTATTACGACGGCACAAAGCAAGCAAAGCCCTAAGAACAAATAATAGCAAAAACATGACCTGCAAATACAAGCAAACAACAAAACAAACCAACAAGGGCAAAACCGCCCATTTCCACCCTATCTACACAAATACAAACTAGCAAAAAATACCACCAACCCGCCATTTTCAAACAAAATACGGGTCAAAACCAACCAAAATAAAAATAAACCCCTGCTCAAAAATATCCCACAAAAATGTCGTTCGCGGCAAAACATCTCAATAAAGTCCAAGCAAGACAAAAATTAACGCAGAGTAAGCGCGAAAGAGGTAAAAAATTCAAATAACGGCCACGACAAAGCAACGTGACTCAAGCACGTCCCAAGGTAACCTAAACTATCCCTAGGGAACATGTCAAACCTAGACGGCCTAATTTGAGCCCAAACAGACGCTTATTCCGTCAGCATAAGACCGTCTAACGACAGCAAAATGCAAAATGTAATCCCCTTGCAAGCAACAAGGGCTTCACATAACAAGAGCAACCTTCTCCGACTATAATGCAACCTAGTGAGGTCATGTGGACGCAGTCCACCCGCATGATGGCTCGTGGTCATACGTAGGTGGAAAATGCTATCGGCCGAATCTCTTTAGATCGGTCGATTTCGTCTCGGTGAAGGTCTCGAAATGATGGTAGAGATGTTCGGAGTTGCCGCAAAGAAATTAAGGGATGCCTGGAAACCGTTCGAATCCACTTTATATCTCGGTCAAACGAAGAAAAACGTAGTGCTTGACTTAGGTACTAAAGATAAGGACTCGTTCCTCTTTTAGCATCATATCGCTAGAATGACTCTCGTACGCCCTTGATAAGGCCATCCACTATCCAAAGGTGCTAAGTAAGAGGTGAGGGTACGTATTGGGAAGCTCTTTAATCGAACACCCAAGCCCACCCGCGGTAGCGGCCTCTACTGATCGATCTTGGTTGGTTAAGTGCAAAAGTTGACAAAACGGGTTTAATGCATGAATGCACGTCCACAAGTTTAAACCTAACATGTGAGATTTGCAATGTTAGTTTTTTATCCAACTATCAAGTAGTTTATGTCGAGTTGGAATTTAATGTTGATTTGCATGCAAGAACGGAAATTAAACATCCAATTACCGAGTTAGGTTTATGGTGCGTAACACGATTCATTTTTTGAAAGAGTATTTGAAAACATTGAAATGTAAAATATGAACTCGTTAGTCTAATCCGTCATGTATTCGGGTTAACCGTAATCGGGATCGTCCTAAAGAAGTGCTGGAAATGAAACATAAGCAGTGCTAGGCAGCCTTTAAGGCGCGAGCCTATGGGCGATGTAAAATGGTCTGCCCAGATTTGAAAACCGGGGAAACAGAAAGGTACTTAAGGCGCGCGACATAAGGCGGTCCAAGGAGCCCCTCCTGGTTGCTTAAAAGGTTTTTTGAAAACCATTATGAAAAGGGTGTTGAAACCCGCTTTTGTTGAAAGGTCGTCAAAAGTGCTTTTGTTGAAAAGGTCGTTAAGACCGCTTTTTTCGAAAAGGTCGCTAAGAAGCTTTTGTTGGAAATGTCGTTAGGACCGATTTTGTGTTGAAGTGTAGAACATGACTTAGAATATTCATAATTATGTTGATGATACTCGTTGTCGGATTTGAAAATAAAGATGAAAATGTATGATATGAACTAGTTATGTTATGTTCATTGCTTTATAATCAGTCAAAGTTTATCATCATACTCGGGTTAAACCGACATGGTATGAGGAACCAAGGATAATTATGAATATGACTAAAATGCTTGCAAAAATGAAAGAAATAGGAGATGAAAATGTTCGAATCTTCGTAAATTTGTTATTAACCAACAATATCATCATTACACGGGATAAAACCGTCATGGTATAAATAACCAAGGATGATTTCGGTAATGGTCAAAATTATTTATCATAAAAATGATTTGAAATGGTAAGAAAACCGTAAGGAAAAGGGATTAAATAAAATGTTGAAATGTAAAGGAATGATGAACCCAAACACTTTTGAGTTCTGACCAGAGGAGCCTAAAAAGGCGAGAGGTACCTAGTTGGGACTAGGAGCTTTTGCCTCAGGTCAAAACCCGGTTTTGGCTCAAACAATCCATGTTTTGGATCATGTTATACATGTTCTATCTTGTTAAAGTCATGAAAACAGTAAAGAAAGCATGAAATAAGAGGATTAATTACATCCTCATTTTTACATGTTTGGTTGCTTGACGAGAAATCGACAAAGTGTAAAACTTATGAGTCGGAAAGCTCGATTTGAAAAACCATTTTGTAAATATGGAGTGTTTTCTTGCTTTAGTGTTGGTGTAGTTGGTCGAAGTGGTAAGTCAAGTATTTTTAATGCACCATGGCGGTACCAAACAATGTGTATGGCTCGTGTTTTCGATCGGTAGGTCGAAAACATGTGTTGGTTTTTGACTTTAGAAGTCGAGGTCTAGAATTTTAAAGGAGAAAGAAGGGACGGACTATCACGTGTTTGTAAATGGTGGTGCTTGAAGGGTATTTATAAAGAAATGTGTGGTGTTGTGCATTTTGGGCGATGTGGCCATGTAGGCCACCCATTGAGGCGTGGGTGTTTTGGCGACACAAGGAGTTGTCTTGCCGTTCCGCAAATTTTGAATTAGTGGTTTGTTCTACCCTAGGTTTTGTTGGGTATGTTTTGTGGTTATTCTTATTGCACTGTGTACAATAACATGTGGGTGATATTTGGGGTGGGTTTGTTGTGTTTGACTTGTGTTTAAGTCCATATTTGAATTTTGGTTCGATTTTTGGTCCGGTGTCGGTTTTACTCTAATTAGTGTCATTGTGACCCCATCGTTGTGCATAAAACACTCCAGGTATTTTGAAATGTTTTAAAATGTTTTTCATTTTCGAAATCGTTTTGATCTTTCCGACACACTGTTATACAAACTGTCGATCAAACACAGCGATTTCTGAAGCATGATGTAGTCCGATAATCATCGGGTGTTTATTAGGGATTCCATAGATACCGGGTATTTAATGAGCCCCCACTTTGACCGAGGCTTAGACAGGGCGAAAGTCAAAGTATAGCCCCAGGTCAATCGAAGAATACAACCTGAAGACCAAAGCGACGCCGAGGCGACTCAAAAGGATTTGAGCTTAGAACCTGCCGTCGGGAAGGTCGATGTCGAGGCGAATCGAGGATTCGATTCAAAGACCTGACGTCGGGAACAGTTTAGAGTCTGTCAATTGCCGGTGCTTGTTGTTTAAAGTCCGTTAGACTACTTATAAAGGCTCGTCAGCCATGGGAAGAAGTCATACCTGAGGAATCTTAGGGATATGTCCTTGATTTGTTCTTGTTTCTGGGTAGAGACTCTCCAGCTAGGTTGATGTTGCTTGTGCATAGAGACTCGCCAGCCTTTAAGGGTCGAATTATTTACTGCAGGAAGTAGCCCGCATTACTGGCCCCACTTCAAGAGGTTTTTTGTCATTGGTGTGTAGAGACTCATCAGCCATTGATAGTCAAGTGATCGACCGCGAGAAACGGCCTATTTCAAGAGGCTATTTGTTGTTGGTGCGTGGAGACTCACCAACCATTGATGGTCGAGTGATCAACTGCTGGAAATGTCCTGAATCATCGAGTCTATTTCAAGAGGTTTTCTATCCAGCCGACTCATTGGGGAGCGACGTTGGTGCCGCTAGGGGAGGACAGTGCTTGATTCCAATATGCTTGACTCCTGGTCGTTGCTGCTTATGCAGATAGATTTGCATGTTTGTTGAAGAATGACTCCGTGGGGAGGTCTTCAGGGCTTCCACTTGAGAATTTTTGTGTTTATAGAAGATGTTTGTAGTGCTCGGGAGAGATATGCCTTTTATGACATGGGCCTAGCTCCTGCGGATGACGGCTTTTATTACTGCCATTTGTAATTTTTAATTTGGAGGAGAAATAACGATTTTATTGTTGCCATTTGAAGTTTTCGTGAGAATGACGAGTTTTGAATTTTGCTATTTGTGATTGTGAAGAAAATAACGGTTTTTAATTCCGTTATTTGAATTTTTTTGTGAGAATAGCGAGTTGAAATTTTGATATTTGTGTTTGTGAAGAAAATAACAGTTTTAATTCCTTCATTCGAAATTCTTTGTGAAAATAACGAGTTTGAATTTCGTTATTTACGTTTGTGAAGAAAATAAAGGTTTTCAATTATGTTATTTGAAATTTTTTGTGAGAATATCGAGTTATTGGAATTTTGCTATTTGAGATTGTGAAGAAAATAACAGTTTTTAATTCGGTCATTTGCAATTTTTTGTGAGAATTGTGAGTTTGAATTTCGCTATTTGCGATTGAGTGTTTGTGTGTTGGTATTTGGACGTGCATTTTGGGCCAAAGCCCAAAACATGCCAGAAAAGACAGGAGCACCCCAAAGAGGTGCGATCCCTTTGGCGATACAAGGGGCTTCTCCTATTTTTTCAAAATAGATGCGATAGTCTGTTGCACTTTAATCATCGTTTTTTTCGACAAAAATCAAACGAAAAGCTCTCAAAAATAGCCATTGTCGGTCTTGTTAGTTGCTTGGATTTGTGCCATTACCCCCATGCCATCTCAAGGTATGTAAATCCTCTTGATTCCACTTGGTTTTGTTTGCATTTTTGTTGTTTGAATTAGGATGAAACCTTAATTCGTCTCAAATTGATTTGGGCGTTTTTATTTCGCTCATTTTTGCGCAAAATTGGTGTTTGTATTAGGTTATAAACTCGTCTAGGAGTGTAGGGATGCTTTTAATTCGCATTTTGGTCTCCGTTCCCGTTCCATAAGTGCGAAAAACGCAAATGAGGAGCGAAACCATCTCATTTTGCGATGTTGTGCTAATTTGCTCGAATCATGGGTCTTATTGAGTTGAATTGTAGTTGGGGAATGTTGCTTTTGCTATGTGAATCCCTTGTCGTATGCGAGGGGGTGAAAATTTTTTGCTTTGCCTTTGCCAGACGGTCTTATACTAACGAAATAAGCACCTGTTTGGGCTCGAGCTGAGTCGTCTTACTTTGACATGTTCCCTGAAGACAGTTTAGGTCGAATTAGGACATAATCGGGCTACGTTGCTTTGCCGTGGCCGTTTTTTGAATTTTGGCCTTTTTTGCGCTTAATTTGGCATAATATTGCCTTGTTTGGGCTTTGTTGGCTGTCTAGCTAGGACGAGTGTATATTTTTGTTTTCGTAGGCTTGGTGTTAGCCCCAGGGGCGTTTGATTACTTCTTTGTCGTGTTGACTCATCTTTTGCTTGAAGAGAAGGGCGAGCCAAATTTTGTGTGGATTTGTTTTGTGAATTTTGGCTGGATAGGATTGGGCGGGTGTGCCCTTGCTGGTTTTGAAGGTTATTTTGTTTTGTATTTTTGTCCATTTTGCGCCGTCGTAATGCCAAAATTTTGACCAACGTTGGATTTGTTTTAGTTTCAGGAGAGTGTTCGAGAGTGACTGAGTCTGGGACTCATGAGGAGAAGGGGGTCGTGAGGAGGAGCTGCGAAGCCGGGATGTCGAGATCGCTTCACTCAGAGCTCAGTTGGTCGCGGCTGGGGCTACTCGTGGTTCTCTGGAGACAAGATCGTGATGGAGCAGGAGATGTTGGAGAGTTCTCCCGAGAGTGTTGTTAACTGCGAGACTGTGTTTGCTCTGGTTGCGACCCCTGGCGAGAGTGGGGCTGGCCCATCGTGACGCGTTGAGTAGTTTGAAGTTGCCTTTTAGACTTTGGATTGTACTTGGTGTATGGGTGTATTTTGCTTGAGGCGGTCTTGTATATGTAATTTCGGTTTGTGGTTTTTTTGTGCTTAACATTTTGTGTTATGTTTCGGATGGAATGCGGTTGACGGATGACTTCCCGCTTGCTTTGGTGCTTGTTCCTGCAATGTTATTGTAGAAAAGCGGCAACAGGTAGCACACACGCATTCTCATACATGCGCACAAACACGTAAAAACAGTCAAAGTGCTGTTGAAATAACCACGATGACTCGAAGTTAAAAATTTTAAAATTAGCTCAGATAATGTATTGAATTTCCCAAAAAAAAGAAATTGAAACTCAAACCGTCTTTTGAATTTAAAACGAAGTGAAAACAACAAAATATTTTGTGAATGCGTTGATTTTTGAATTTCACAAAATCGAGACTCGAATTTATGAGAGCGATTTGTGAAATCGAAATTTCGTATAATTGATTTTGCGAAAAAAATTTCGACATGGAACGATCTATCGCAGATTGGGGTAAGTAGCTCTTCCCCCCATGAAAAAGCGAAAGGTAAACTCGTATGTTTAAAGGTGAGTCGCGAAAATCGGGTCAGATTTCGTGAAATGTGAATCCAAGAAATATGTGTAAGAAAACACAAAAAATCCTGGGCCAGCCATAAGTGGTGCAAGCATTATGGTGAGGAAAATAGGCATCAGAAAGAAACACAACTAGACAAGGACAAGTCAAGGTGGGCATCCTTAGAAACAGCCCAAGGAGTGCGAGCCATGTGCGATGCAAGGGGCCTCTCGGTTGTGTTCCGGTTGTCGAAGAAGTGGGTGATATTGGAGGTTGGCCAGGTTGTGTTCTGGTGCTTCCTCTGACTCGGTTGTGCTACAAGGAGAAGTTTCGTTCCATGCTAGGCTTGTCGACAAGCCAAATGAATTTCCTTCTTGCTCCTCATGATGTTGATATGTTGTGTTTCATCAACATCATTTCAAACCGCTAGAGTGCTAATGTCTCGGAGGTGGCTAGGAGAAGGGCTCTTGCCTTTTGCCTACTACATGCTTATCTTCTTGTTGATGCTTTGAAGAAGGAGGGGCCGAAATGATATGGTAGCATGACCCTCATTCACATTGTTGAACAAATGGAGCACGGATGGGATTCGTCTTGGTTAGTGCTTGGCGAGATCGTTCAAGCCTTGATAAGAAAGAGCCTTGTGGAGATGCACCCTCGTTTGGACCTCTTAGAATCTTCCAAGTGTGGCTTAAGAAGAAGCTAAGGTATGTAGAGCCTTCGATTGATGCTTCCACTTACTCTTTTCGTCATGTTACCATGAGGAAGAAGTTGTATGCGGATAGCTTTGTATGAACCGAGGCCTATTGGACCTCGAAGTTGGTGGAGGAGGGCCGCCCTCATGTCCGTTGGGTTGTGTCGTGGTGGCGCTTGAGGTCCTTAACAGGGTTGCCCGCTCCGGCCGCTTCTTCTCGCTCTTTGATGATCGTTGTTTTGAAGGTTGTTTCCTTCATTTTGTTAGGTTCTTTAACCCTCTTATTAGACTCTTCTAATATAGATCTAGGTTACTTGTTAAATTAGATGATGAGAATCTAGTTACATGCAAACAAAAACAAGAATAAAGAGAGAAAACAATGTTTTTCTTCCATTAGAATATAGGAAAAATATAGGCACAAGGTAGGACACCTTCCTAACCTTGTTCTTGAGCTTAATAACATAAGGATGATCCTCTAAAAACCATAGCTCCAAGTATAGGAACTCTCCTCTTAGTTGCACCCAAGACAACCCCATAACACTAATATAGTTGTTAACTAGATAATATATTAGTATCCTGAAATATTAAATTTAATACTAATGATATTACTACTATAGTAATATAATATATATATATATATATATATATATATATATATAAATATATATATATATATATATAGAGAGAGAGAGAGAGAGGTGGGTTCCCGTGAGTCTGGTTCTTATGGTGAGTTTCTGCTCACAAATCTTAGCCATTAGATTAACACAAATGGACTGATGAGATTGAATCTAGTGATAATAAAAAACACGCGGCCTTCAATACAATGAACACAATTTCACGCTCGATTTCTTTTCTTCTCTCCTTTCATCCCCATTATCCTCTTATAGATTCTCAAATTTGTTTTTTTTTTTTTTACTTTAAACATTCAGCACTTCCAATCCCTAAATCATTATCATCTTCCTCAAACCCTAATTACAAGTACAATCATAATCGCATTAATTGATTCTGGAATTCTGTTG
>VHZZ01008240.1:30155-44720 GCA_009801015.1 Silene noctiflora
AGCGATATTGGTCCGCAACAAGCGATTCAGGACCGATTCCGCGACCGCGACCGCGACACCGCGATCGCGACCGATACCGAGTTTTAAAACCCTGGGTCAGCCTGGACTTGTTTTTCTTAATTAATTAATTAAGCCAAATATACTCTAAGTTAGCTAGAAAAATAATTTTTTTTGGGAGGCTAAGAAATATTATAATTTGATTTTGAGGACATTAAAGTAGATAATATCATGGAAAAAGAAAAGGAATTTTTTTTTAAGATTTCCTTAACGAAAACGGGAACTTATCAAAATGTGAGACTTTGAACTAAGAAGGATACGTTGTAGATGTCAATTAGGTTAACCGATAAAGTCACGAGTAGTATTAGCCGTGATTTGGGTTTAATGTCCGTTAAATATCATGTTCGCCTTTGTTACTTCCTTTTCACTGAAAAATAACAAAAAAACAAAGGAATAGTCTCAACGAAAATTATCCTCATAAGAGTTTGAGCGAGATAATAGTGCTCAGCTGAGTTCTTCATTCAGTTTTAACAAACTCGATCAACTGATTCATAGAAAAGCATAAAATATCAACAACTGCAAAAGCAAAATTAAAGCGCCGATAAATAGCTGGGTTTCATAAAATCAAATCTCACAATAGTACAGTCCACCGTCCACGTCAATCAAAATTCTCCAGCAGCGGAAAGCACAGGCTGCAACATAATAAAAAAAAAATTACAAAAGCCATGATGAGAAATAAAATGTGCATCATCAAAACTAATTAAATCTTTTATGATGGGTCAAAGTGATCGATCTATGGCCTAAAAATGCGATAAAAAAAATTATATGAACGAAATGTAAAATAATGAAAAGAGATTGACACAGAGAGTTTGGTGATGCGGAAAACCTATTGTGGGAACAACCGCGGGGAAGACGAAATCCCACCAAATTTGCACTATAATAAGGTATTGTGAGCAAGCAAGAAAGTACAACGTAATTAAAAGTGACGAAGTATTTGCTTGGGATTATGAGAGTTGCTGTTGAATGTTGAGTGTGTATGAGATGGTCCCTTGCTATTTGCTATGACCTTCCTTTTATTGTGATGCTGCTAGGGTTTGACATGCCAGATTCCGGAGCTCCCTGACTTCTAGGAACAACCTCCCAAAGTAAGAGGTAGTTGTGCTCAGTTTGTTTTGCCTTTGACTGCCTATATGTGATAAATATCCACATGCTCTTTATCCTTTATTCATCTTGTGGTTCAGATTTTTCCATGTCATTGATCCACCTTTTCCTTGATGTTCCACTCGCTGCTTGCCAAGTGCCCCATGTAAATTGGTGAAATTTGGCCATAACAATTGCCCCCAATTTTCCTCCTTAGCCTCACGATGAGGAGGGAAATTAATCTTCCAGGCTCCGGGTGCTGTTGTTATTCTGCTGGAACACTCGATTGCTATTCTACAGGAACTACCTGCTACCTCCCTGCCAAGACAAGCTGCTGAAACTTTGCTGGTATAGACGGTTGAACTCCTGCTGGAGCAAGTTGCTGGAACGGTGTTGGAACAAGTTGTTGCCACCCTACTGGAACTGACACCTACTAGCGTGCTGGATACATTGGAGATAATTCTGCATCCCTGTTGTGTACCCAGAATTCTAGTACCCTGATCTGCTCGCTTCTGCTGAATCATACTTTCTTGCTCTACCAGACTGATTTCTGCGTCTCTCTGCTCCTGCTGATCTGGAAGAAAGGTCATGTAGGTATCGAGGCAAAGTCCTGCAGGCAGATGCTTATGGGGGTGAGATTGACGATAAGCAAATTTGTCTCCTCCAAGTTCCTGCTGGCTCTCCACGGTTCTACTGGCGTGAGAGTAGAGGTAGGTAGATGTTTTACAAATATCGACATATAGATTTCTGCTGGTAGATGCTTTAAACAAAGAGATTCCAGGCGGGGTAGAAGATAGGGCCTAACTGATGGATGCTGATATATTTTGAGTCCGGCTGGTAGATGCTGAGGGGCCAGTTGGTGGAAATTGGTGGAGGCTGATGAATGATGGGTCAAGCTAGTGGAAACTGGTGGAGGCTGATGAATGCTGGGTCAAGCTGGTGGAAGTCGTTGAATGCTGGATCCATCTTGTAGATGTTGGAGGATGCTGATGGACGCGGGGTCCTGATGGAGATTGATGGGTCCAACCTCCTCCGGACATTACAGTTCTGCCTCTAGCTGCCAAGGGTGATTCTGGTGTTGAGAGCCTCGAGCTGAATTTACTCATGCAGCTGGTACCTGAAAAATGTTAGTGATGCAATCTAGGTGCATCCAATGACCCTCTAATGCATGATCTAGCCTATGTAGCAGTTAGAGATGTTTTGAACTTTAACTGTTATGTATGCAATGTCTATCAATGTGTAGTGAGAATGATCGCGTTTTGTGCGTACGTTCAACGTGTGTTGCGAGCATCGCTAGTCTTCTATTGTTTATTTGTTCTGTACTTTGCCGTTTCAGGCGTATCTCTGTTTGTCGTGCATGCACTTTTTGCTCTGATCTGTTTGTTGGCCGGCATTCGTTGATTGGAGGCTCTAGATTTAATTGCCCACTCTATGAGATTACCTTGCCCACACTGTTCAGAGGAGCCCTACCTGCGTGGGTGCTAAGTAGCTCAGGAGCCTAGTCGTCCAGGTTTTAGGTACTTAGCCATAGACACACGCTCTCTGTATGGAAATGCAAGCTCCGCCAGATTAGCTTTGCAATTTTATTTGAAAGAGAAATTCGAATAAAATTCTTAGACAATTTTTTAGAGGATGCTATATTTAAACAATTTTGTAGAGGATGCTATATTTAAACAATTTTGCGTTATGCAAAAAACTGACTTAGACAAAGTGTGTGGAAAAATTTAATTCGAATAAAATTCTTTGAAAATGACTTAGTTAATATTGATCATAATTATTTCTAAAAAATGAAGGTGTTTAAGTTAACCAATAATAAAACCTGGAACCTTTAAAAATTAAGAGGCGCTTAAGATAAATAGTAACAAACCCGGGAGCCTTTAAAATTAAGAGATCCTTGAGATGAATAAAAACAAAACCCAGAATCTTAAAAATCAAGGGTGCTTGAGATGGATAGAGATAAAACTCGAAACCATAAAAATTAAGAGGTGCTTGAGATGAATAAAAATAGAACCTGAAACCTGGAACCTGGTAGAGTTGTATCTGGAAGACTGTGTGCCAAAATATGTTGTCTGTAGGTCATGTGTGACCTTATGAAAGATATTTCAAGTATCATAAGTGCCTGATGGCGAATTGTCGAAGAGGCTCCTGCCCCCTGCATGACATACACAGCTTCGCTGTGGAAAGCATACAAAGCAGCTTGACTCCTACTCTCCTTTCTCCAGCTAAGAACTTGTTATATTATAGGCAGGTTGCAAAGTGTCCTCGATTCTTGCAGCAACTGTTTGAAACTCTTTCTTCCAGCTGTTTCCTCTTGTCTCCTTGATGGAGCACTACTCGTCTTTGGATACTTTTTCCTTTGGTACCTTCAGGACCCTGGTTGATTGCATTTGTAATGAACCTCTTTTTTTTTTTTTGGAAGCCGCTGCAAAAATGTCGTATTGCAGCATTCTAGTTGCCGCGTATCCCTTGGATCCTTGGGGTCTTTGGACGCCTTGGTGGATCACTGACATATATTTCCCCCGGGCTATAGATCTCTACCTTGTAAAGGATCACAATGTAAGATAACGAACAACCAACTACTGAGCACCTCACCTCCTTGTTGATCCTCCAGAAAGTGTTCTCCCAGAATGCTATTCTGGTAGTAGAGTCGTTCGATGGATCCTGTAGGAAGAGTGGCATGCCCAGCAGGCCAAGCAGAACGACTGGTCCTATAAGCAGGATGATTTCTGCATTAAGAGTGGCTTATTCCGCGGGAATAGGGACATATCCTGGAGCCTGAGTGTCCCCTCCTTCTGGCAGGGCGATCTCTTGACGGCCCTGCAAGAAATTCGTTGCTAGGGTTGACCGTTGGCGAAGCCAACGGCCCTCCGACTCCGCTCAAGTCAGTAATTACTCGAACTATAAAGAAAGCTTTGAAATTACAAACTACCTCAGATATAGCTTATGTGTCTTTGAATATGAGTCTTCTTCTAGTCGAATTGTTGTTATAGCTTTTGCTTGTATGTCCTCAAATGTCATACATGGATATTTGTTCAGCTCCTTGTAAAGGTCTGAATCCTGGTGGAGACCCTGGCGGAAGGCTTCTATGACTGTTGCTATATTGTACCTTGGGATCGCCACTTTCTCTTTGTTAAACCTATTCAGGAAGTCCCTGGTTGATTCCTTAAATCCCTGCACTATTCGGTACAGGTCGTCGCTGGTCTGCTTCTCGGGATTTCGGCTGCTGGTTGAATGCATTGACCAGGTCGGCGAAGGTGGATATGCTCCTATTAGGCAAGCTGACAAACCACTGCAAGGCTGCTTCGGACAAGGTTGACCCGAACCCTTTGCACATACAGGCTTCCTTTAAGGCTCTTGTTGCTGTTACTATCATCATTTTCTGTTTGTACTTGTTGATGTGATCAAGGGGATCTGCGGTGCCGTCATAGAGTGTCATGGCTGGAGGCATGAATCCTTTAGGAACATTGACGAGGGCTATGTCGTTCACGAAGGAGGAATCTGCATAGCTGTCTCGGGTTGTTTTCTCCAGGGGGCGTGGTACTCCTAGTATCTTTTTGATCAGGTCCTTTAACTCCTGGTACTGTCGCTCCATTATGCTTACTGTGCCTGCAAGAGGGTTAGAAATAGGCGGGAAGAAACCAAAGGGGGTACCTCCCAACCAGGCTCTTCCAGAGGTCAGGTTGCTGGGTTAACTGGACAGGGGCGTCGCATTGACAATGGATCCTGGCTGTCATCCTGGTGTCTGCTGGACAGGGGTTCCTCCTAGCCAGACGCCTCCAGGGGTCAGGCTGCTGGGTTGACTAATCATGTTGGTGCTGAACGCAGGGTTCCATCCTACTACCTGCTGAGCGGGGGTACCTGCAAGATGTTGCATGTTAATCCCGGGCAGGCTACCAAATAAGGTACTACCTGGAGTCTGCTGATGGCTGGATGGGTGGTCGAATGACAAGAATCCCAACCCCCTCGACACGACGACTTCTCCAGATGACATTCCTCCGAGATCCAGTCTGGTAACTAATTCCGATGGGATCGGCCGGAACTGTCCTCCACCGGTGACTAGCTTCAAGGCTCTTGGAGATGATGGACTGGGCTCTGGTCTAGGCTGGGACACTGCTGCAATATGGGCTCTGAGGTCCTGGTTGTCCTACTTCAAGCTCTCCATGGCTTGGCGCAGGGTATCCATCCCCCTGATCACTGCTTGCATCGGATCCGACGAAGAGGTTCCTGCATTTCTGAGAACTCCACCATATGGTCCCTCCTGGGTCCTGGCGATGGCCTCGCTCCTGCTTGGACTGCTTTCCCTGTTGGATCTCGTCATGCTAGGTGGTGCAGTGGTCCTAAGTACCTGTGGGGACCTGAAGGGTGCTGGCATGGTCTGGGGAGACATGCTAGGAGGGGCCATCTGGCTGGAAGACGGGGAATGCACTTACTGAACCACTGGATGCTGGATCGACCTGGGCCCAGAAGGCTGAACTGGCGCTCCCTGGGTGCTCGGTGAACTCTGACCGGCTCCAGACATGACGATGAACGGACTACTCTTGAAAGACTTGGCTATAGAAAATGATCACTATGCCCCACGGTGGGCGCCAAATTGTTTTAGCCAAAAATTGACCAAATCTGATTAAATCTTTTATGGTGGGTCAAAGTGATCGATCTATAGCCTAAAAATGCGATAAAAACAATTATACGAACGAAATGTAAAATAATGAAAAGACATTGACACGAAGAGTTTGGTGACGCGGAAAACCTGTTGTGAGAACAACAGCGGGGGAAGACGGAATCCCACCAAATTTGCACTATAATCAAGGTATTGTGAGCAAGCAAGAAAGTACAATCTAAGTAAAAGTGACGAAGTATTTGCTTGGGATTATGAGAGTTGTTGTTGAATGTTGAGTGTGTATGAGATGGTCCCTTCCTATTTGCTTTGACCTTCCTTTTATAGTGCTGTTGCTAGGGCTTCACATGCCAGACTCCTCGGGAATCTGCTCCCTGGTTTCTAGGAACAACCCCCCAAAGTAGGAGGTAGTTGTGCTGAGTTTGTTTTGCCATTGACTGTCTATATATGATAAATATCCAGATGCTCTTTATCCTTTATTCATCTTGTGGTCCAGATTTTTCCATGTTATTGATCCACCTTTTCTTTGGTGTTCCACTCGCTGCTTGCGACGTGCCCATGTAAATTGGTGAAATTCGGCCATAACAGTATTTTGGATATTACACAATTAGTGTAGAGAATCTCACAAGTCAGGTATTTAGGATATCAGCACGTCTTGCTTGTGACGATCACAAACTTGTGACGTCTCACAAGCATCTCCCTACTTGTCTCTCCCACTTGCAAGCTTGTTTCACGTCACAAGCTTTTAACCACAAATGAGAATTTGTGTTAGGATATTACACAATTAGTGTAGAGAATCTCACAAGTAAGGTACGGGAGCTACGTAATGAACTTGGAAACTATTCCATGAAAAACTTGGGAGAAACTACCAGTTTACATCTTTTGAAGCATACGATCACAATCCTCCAAATGAATAAATAAAATGTAAAGAGAGACATTTGGCATCGGAAGTACGATTTTTACATGTCAATGACCTCCGAACTTTAATTGACACCCAGTAAATAGAGCAAGTTCAAACAGTTAACGTGTAGTCTTTCACCTTAAACCATAGATGAAATTGGTAAAAAAGTATTCTGCACCAGGGGTGTCTTAAATAATTCGGATGCCCCGTGCACCAATAAAACGGAGGCCCCTAAAATATGTTGAGATATTGTCGATATATTTTTCATCAGAAAATATGAGTGGATAGTAGAAAAGAAAAAAAAAAAAAACAAATAATGTGGTTATGGTGGGAGTCGAACACAAAACCACTTGGTTGATATATGAACTTAGAACCACTGCACTAGACTATTTTCATTCACAAAAATATAGGTTATATATATATATATATTTATTCTGTAAATAAACATTTTGGAGGCCCAAAACACGGCTCAGCCTGAACCGGGCCTTAGCCGCCTCCGATTCTGCACTTACTCCACCTCAAATCAAGACTAATGTTCGTAGCTTTGTTTATTAACTGAACAAGAACATAATACATCAACTTTATTTTATTTGGACTATCAAGGTGCCTCCACATTTTTCAATTAATTCATAAGCGTTGTAGAGATCCATAAGCTAAAAAGCCCTCATAGCTAGGAGTGGAGGCTTTGAGAGGTACCTTAACCATCATAGTCGATCCCTCTCATCCACACCAAAGGTAACATAGATCCTCTTTTCTTTAGTGCAACGATTCTCGTTCACTTGCAAGGTATTTTAAAACACACATAAAAAAATGACCCGACCTGACTTGCCACCCGCTGAAGACCCGATCCGAAGATGACCCAACATAAACTATAACCGACCCGAACCTGTCACTGACCTGACCGACATGACCCTATCCGAGTAACCCGATTGCTACCTATGGGCCCATGGAGTGGGGTAGGTTTTGCTTAACCCGAACATAGCCCGAGCTACGGGTCGAGTCGGGCTGGTGCCTGACACGGGTCAACCGAGATTGACCGGAGTGGCAGACCGGTTATGGGTGGGCCAGGTCGGCCCTAAGCTTTAACCAGCCCTACTTCACATCCTTTCCCTCTTAAGTTACCCAATCCGAACTAAGCCTTACTATCAAACTGACTAGGGTTACAGCCCCGGAATTCAAGGTTTTGGTGTGAAAAATGAAACGGAAGACTCATTAGGGTTGCGGAAACAAAACCCTTGAGATCTGCTGATAAAAGGTTTCTTTTGGTTGGGTTTTGATCAATTAGACTCTAGTTACGTTCATACTATTGTAAAACTAGCAAGTTACATTGTTCATTCATAAGTGAGATAAAGAAAAGAATAACTCACGAGTACTTATCGATGCTGCCCACACCATAGATAGGTAGAACAAAGAAGATGAGCGCGATACAGAAGGCCGCGTAACCTATCTTGTCTAAGATGTGGGATGGAGGATTCAGCTTTTGTTCCAGAATTAAGGCGATCAGAAGCAGAATGAACGACAATATAGAGAATGCAACTCCAGCTTTAGTTGTCCAAGGGTAAAGAGATTTGCCTTGGCCAGTAGTAGTCCATATACTGGCTACGGCGAATGATAAAACCAACGTCATCAGTGTCACCGAAGGCCGTGTACTGATAACGACGGCCACACCAGTCTCCGTCTGATTTAAAGCGTCTCCGCCATCATCATGGAGCTCATTGTCAATTTCTTGATCATCATCCACATCGATGATCTCATTTTCCATGTCACCTTCAACTAAAAGACACACACACAACTTTTAAATTAGGATGAAAACAATTAATCTAATTCTAAAATCTTTGCTTAGCAAAGTAAAATATGAGCTAAATCGTTCCCCATTGCTTCGTTTAATTATTGTGTTTAATTAAAGTCTACGTTTACTGTGTTAGACTCATTAGTTTAACATAATTAGAAAACATATATAAATTGGTATTTTACGTTGTTATAGTGCATCAAGTTTGTTTTTTCAGAAGACTTGGTAAGGGCATGACGTGGGATTAATTATGTATTACACGCGATTCTTATATACAGTGGCGTAACCAGGAAATATGACTAATCATAACATAAATTCAAGAATCACCCGTATAAAATAGAGCGGTCTCAAATAGTAAAAAGCCATATAGATAAGACTACAAAAACCTCTTAGGTCTCGAGACTGCACTCCCACTAAGGTTGTTAAAACACTGCCAAGGTGTAAATCATGTCTAGACTTGTATTTTTTTTCCGAGCGTTAGTTTTTTGTAATACAAATTTTCAGTAATATAATTGTAAAACGGATTCATATACAATTTTATTAGTGGATAAAAGTGGTTATTAAAAACATTCCATTTTACAATAAATTTATGTAAAATCGCCTTAAACAAATATTTATGTTTTACCGGAATGACATCATATTGATTGAGTAAACGAGGTGATTATAGGATGGTTAATATGGTTGGCAAAACCAACAAATTATTACACGGATGGCAAGTTTCTTTTTTTTTTTTTTAGCAACCTTCATTTGATTTTACTAATTACCTTTTTTTTTTATTTGCTTCTCCCTTGCATCAGATCATTTGTCCCATTTTTATCTTATATTGTCTCGCTATCTTAAAATCTTGACACCTCACACCTTAGATAATAAAAATGGTAATAATGTATATTAAAGTATTTATGTGTCAATAGGAGAAGTGGTGGAATACAAAACGGAGCAGAAAATCTACATTGCTAATAAATGACACATTCTGTAATAAAAATCATTATATTTGTGAAAGTAGTGAAATACCAATTCAAAATGACCAAAAAGAAGAGGTATTGTTCAACTCCCTTTACCTATATTCAACCGAGAGTCATTGTCCAAAGAATTGGCGTAATTTATCAAAATGCCACTTTTGATAGCAGGGCGGCCTACCCGGCGGTTGAATTTTTCGAAGTTTTTAGTTAAATTTTTTGAATTTTTTCTGAGTATCCCCTATATTATTACCCATCCGCCCCCCTAAAAATTTTCGCCCCCGAACTCAAATCCTGGCTCCGCCATTGAAGTCACTAACCATTCTTCAAGCCTAAAAATTTTCGCCCCCCAAACTCAAATCCTGGCTTCCCCATTGAAGTCACTAACCACTCTTCAAGCCCAATGGGCATTCGAGTGAGGGGTGTAATAGAAATCAATATAATAGTTAGTCGCAACCATTACCTAAAGGTTTTGTATGAGATGGATCATCTATCACCGTACTTGCCTAGTCGCCTTCATGCTATCAGATACTGACTACGAATTTACATGCAGCTCGAACAAAAAATCTCAATGAGTGCGAAAGAGTATTGATATAAGGGAAAACATAAAAAGTTTGAAATTTTTAACTAAAAACTTTGAAATCCTATAACGAGAGAGCGAATGCCTATATAAATGTACATAAATTCTCATTTGTGACGGAGGTACCCGTCGCAAGCTTGTGACGGGTACCATTTTGTCTCACAAAAGCCCCATGAGAGGAGAGAGGAAAGCAAGTGGGGGTGCCCCACCACTTGCTTTATTCGTTTTGTGAGACAAAATGCCCGTCGCAAGGGAGACTTGCTGATAAATGTATGTATAACGTCGTCGTATAAAAGTTTTTACACCTTATACAACAACTTATTCTAGTTTGTGGTTCATAAATGGGTCTTTGTAAATCCTTCTGGAAAGAAGTTATTTTTATGCCCAGAATTTAGGTTCCTACTATTCAAATCAGGGAGAAGAAAGTAACTCTGGGTCAGATCATAATTTAATGTTTTGTTCGGGCATTCCTTTTATTCATAATTTAATTAATTCAGTAAGAAATACAGCAATTTAAACCTTAATGTCAACAACGATTGACGTGGTTCACATTTGTTTAATAATACTCGATCCGTTGTTATCAACTACGTTATGCATGACCTTTTATTAGTTCAATTATGATAATATTTAGAGAGGAAGAATAACTCTTAAAACGTAGTCGTAATTGTATTACGATACTTGTATGCCCTTAAGGTACACACAAATAACCTAAATATAGTAAAATTCACAAGATATTTTCATTTAATTATTGTGAAAAACAATTGAGTTTACAAAGCGTCTCCCTTGTGACGGGTCGGATCCGAAGACGGATAATGCCACTCACAAAACGAATAGGGGGGACAAGGTAGGGGCACCCCCATGTGCTTCCCTCTCTCCTCTATTTGGGCATTTTGTGAGACAAAATGGTACCCGTCTTCTCATTTGTGACGGATACCTTCCGTCACAAATGAGAATTTGCCTTGAGTTTATACGTGAGTATGTTGTGAATCTTTCCGTATGACGCTACTATTAGAGAATATTATCATTAGATAATATATTTGTTATGATATTATTAGAAACATACTTAGAGTAACTCAGCTACAAATTGTAACCAATTTCCGTCAATAATAATCACCTCATTACATTTTTTTTTAGAGAAAACGAGTGATACTTATATTAAGTCGATCTCCGCTAATGCCAAAATAGCATCCGGAAAATTATCGAAGTACATGCATTCACCAGGCCGAGCACAACCTAGGCGACATCATCTTACAAATGATAATATATTTTCTGTAATACTCTCTAAAATGATAATATTATTCTCTAATAGTTACAAAAACTGTAAGTAAATACATCATATATAGCCTTATTTGGTATTTGGTAACGGGTAACCCATATTATCAATTGATATTGTTCCCTAATCCTCCGTATCTATCTTCTAAATATTATTCAATCTTAATATTATTAATATGACTCCATATGAATCTTCTTACCTAATCCATTTTCTTTAGTCATATCAGATATATATTTATTATGTTTTCTGCCATAGGTAAAATTCATATGGTATTCATGTTTGATACTTGCACGTCATTAGTAGCTTTAGAATCGATTGTACTTGTCTAGAATATCAATAATGATTGGACCGTGAAGAGGTTTTACATCTAACTATATCATGTGTACTTGTATTTATTAAGTACGGACCAATGATAAAAGTATTTTACAAAATTCCCATTTAATAAATTTTTGCAAGGAGATGACTAATATGAGATTTTAGGTTTGGGAAATATATTAGAAGAGATTTGAGTAAGTTGTTGTATTTCATCGGACAAATGCCACCGTTTATAAATCGGTTTTTCTAATGTCACATTAATAACCTAAATATTTACAAGTTCAAGGTTAACAACATATTATCATTGACTATGTAAAGATGAGTTTATCCTTAAATATGTCATGTGAAACTTTTCATATTAACTTAACACCATTTTCTAACATGTGCCCTAGGGCACATGTTAATAACTTAATTAGAGAAATATTGTTGAGAATATACCTTGATAAATTAGAGTTAAAACTCATATTTATCATAATTAATGATATATTCTCAACAATATTTCCCCACTTAGCTTCTTATCATGTGCTCTAAGAGCACATGTTAGAAAAACCTTAAGAGGATTTTAATATGTGTTTTTGTTTGCCCAAAAAACAAACATTATTAGAAAAATGTTAATAAATGGAGTATCATAACGAAATGAGCACACTCCTAAAGTCCTAACTACAAGAGTAGTAACTTTTAGGCATTGTTGTCAAAATCGAGATTATACTTTGGATCGATAGAGTAGGTAAGATCAGTAAATCTGATTGTAGGATCGTAAGATCGTATTCTCTAAAATTTTCAAATGAATAGGATCGTAAGATTCTATAAGCTTAATAGAATTGGTCAAACTTTTTGGATCAAAAAATTCTAAAATCGGAGGATCGAACTGAGATTATGATAACAATGCTTTTAGGACTTGTTTGATAACAAAATTGGAGGGAAATTGAGGGGAGGGCAGGGGAGAGGGAACAAAGGGTGAGTGTTTGGTTCCAATTTTCCTCTAAATTTTTCCTATGTTAGAAGGATTTTGGTTTGACTTGGAAAAGAAAAAATGAATCCCTTCACATCTTTACCCGGCCCCTCCATTTTCCTTCTACCTATTTTGCTTCTACCAAGGTCTTAGGCAAAGGGAGGGGCATGGAAAGGAAAGGAGATTTAAGGAGGTCATTTTTCTTCTAAATCTTTTCGTTGTTGGATAGGTAATAACTAGTTTAGTACCCATACAAAAATGCACGTACATAGATAAATAACATATATAATTAATTTGTAAAATTATACATCAGTCACAACATTTTATTAGTTCTAACGCACAAATTTTATATAAACAATTCATATTATTATATTAGAAGTTAATATTCAAAAATCAACATAAATGAATTGTAATAGACATTTACAACACACAAGCAAACCTATAATAGTGATATACGATGTATCATTTCATCATCTTGAACAAATGATTCTCCCTAATCACCATCATAATTTATATATCTACTAATTGTATTATCAATTTCTTATACGTCACTTTAGTCTTTAAACACATGCTTATACCACCACATACTCCCTGTCATTCTTATTTCTCTTACCATTTCACTTTTTTGGGTCAAAGTTGAATTTTTTTTACCAGAAATAAGTTGAAAAATAGGTAATATTAATACATAAAATGAAAATATTTGTATTTATTATGAAAGTATTATTAACAAAATATAATTTTCAAAAATAATAAACAACGTATATACCCCGAAAAACCCGGTCAAAGTAGTGTTGGAGACCGCGTAAAAACAAATAGGAAAAAAATAATGAATGGAAGGAAGTATCCTGCGTACATATCTGTGTCTCCTATCTTTGATACTCTGTATTCAAATTTTATAGTGTGTTGATAATTTCCAATGTGAGCATATTCTACCTATTTGGTAATTTTAAATGTGAGCAAATTTCAAACCCTAATTAGTCGAACAATAACATACCGCTTATTCTTCCGTGTCAACTTTTATTGTCATAACTCATATGTACTATTACTTCACTAATTAGATGGGTGAGAAAAAAACACACTCTCTCCTATTCATAATAAACTCTCTATTTCTTTTTTCGGCTGTTCATAATACCTTATGTAATTCCTTTTTTGGTAAGTGTTTGTGTGATCCAAATTTAATTATATGGCGGATTAGTGTATTTATGTAGTCCAAATTTAATTATATGGTGGGGTAGTGTATTTACATAATCTTTGTGTCAAAAGGGAAGGTTATTGTGAATAAGAGATTATTTTTAAAACAATGTTCAACTTATATAATAACATTGGGAAACCTCCCATAAAGACAAACTTAAATAGAAATATACATTTTCTCAAATACATAATTTAATTTATGTTATTATAATAACAAATGGGTATAAACAAAGATGTTCTTATAATTCAATGAGAATTTGAGCTTTACGATGAGATCCTAGTCGATTCAAAGTAGGATCAAATCATAACAACATTGCCTGTTATTCTTTGTTTTACCCTTTTTTTTTCATGTGAATCTTGGTAAGTATGTGTATGAGGTTAACATTGAATAAATTTGACGAAGTCATGGTATTAGAGGACGTTTTTTCCCGGATCAGTGAGTAACATCGCATAATAATATGAGAAAGTCCTTAAATTTATTTATTAACACCTTAACATACAGAAGTATTTGACAGAATTCTGAGGTAGGGTCACATTGATTAGTTTGTTATAAAGATTAGGAGTACCACATGTGTCTCAAAAAGTAGAGGGGTACCATGTAGAAAACTTAAAAACACAGGGGTACTATGTCGAAACGCCCCCAAAAAAGTTGCCTTAAATTTATTTATTTATTAATATTCATATCATATGAGGTTGCGACATCGTTTTGCATTAATCTTATGTAAATAATGGATTCACAAATAAAATGAAAGATAACCATTTTGGTTTGAAATGGAAAACAAAAACTGAAATGTATTAAGAAAAAATCTGTTTTTACATAAACTCTCACGTACAATGTCCTTACACAAAAATTGTC
>VHZZ01008241.1:27807-38943 GCA_009801015.1 Silene noctiflora
ATCAAGTTATCCGTGAGTTGGATGAACGTGTGAAGGAGGTGATGTCTTTGCAAGCGACCAAGTTAACGAGTCCAGTTGTTTTAAAAGAAGCAAGACTAGAAGACGTCGTGATTGAGCCACCATCTTTTAATCTTTTCTCTCATTTCTACGAGGATTGTGTAGGTCTTTCGGGTCTGGAGGCGGGTGTCATTGAAAGCCAGCGTGCTCGACAGAGTCCTGTTATTCAACAACATATAAGGAAAGATACTCTGGAAGAATAACCTATGAGTTTAGATGCTATAATGACTGATGTGTGTGCTGATGTTTAGTGTTGTTATGGAGAGGCAGCTGATGTTGTTCACCAAGATGCTGTTGCTGAGGAAATTGGTAAAATGGATGATGTTGTTGAGGAAGTAGTGGATGTGGAGGATGTTGTAGTTGAGGACTATCTTGTTGACAATTACCCTGATAATGTTAATGAGAATGAGGAGGGTACAATTGTAGTTTTGGAAGGAAGTAAAGTTTCAAAGACTGATACTGGTTGTTCTGAGACAGTATTGAAGGATTTCACTGTTGGCAGTCCAAAGATTAAGGATAATCAAAAGTCGAGTCAGATTGACAGTGAAGCATTTGTTACTGCAGAAGAAGCTGAAGCCATCATGTCTTGTAATGCAGAGTTGTTGCTTGGCACAACGAGTGAGGTAGAAAATTCAAAGGAACAGGGTAATGATGTTGCCTTGGAGGACACTGCTGTTATCGGTGATGGTGTCCTGGATGACAATGGCCTGGATGATTTGAATCCTCCCGTTGGCGATGCTCCTGGTAATAATATCTTATAAATACTATTTTTAAGAATGTTTTTTCACTCATTTCCCGTCTATGTCCAGTGTTACAACAGAATAACAGCAGAATAACAGTAGAATAATAGAAGAATAATAGTAGAAAAAGAGCAGAATAAGAATATACTCTGATGTTATTGTAATGTTAGTCTAGTCTGATAATAGTAGAATAACAGTAGAATAACTGCAATGTTTAGCTAAATATGTTTGACTTATGTTGTTAATCATATGTAGGGTTTGTTCGAAAAAATACCGGTTCAAGTTATTTGCTGCACTCTGCCACACACGAGAGTCTAATGTCTGTTGTACCCGAAATTTTGGATGTAGTATTGACTGTGGCGAAATGGAGCCTGATTTTGTAGTGCTGTCAGAGGCAATGATAACAATGAAACATGTTTTCAGTCCAATGCGATTTATTAGGAAACAGGTTGCAGACTATTGTTTTTTGAATGATAATAATATTCCGATTTCATAAGGCTTTGTTTTTTCCTTTAATCTTTAGTCTTTTTTTTTTCGAAAAAAGTAATAAGTTACCGTTTTTTCTGTTGTTTTATATATTTTGGTGATTCTTATTTTTTTTKTTTTTTTTTTGTCATTTTTCCCTTCTTGAAGCAACAATCTTGTGACTTGGGGTCTTGGAAGTTACATCAACAAAGAGGATACGGAGACCATGATTCCAAATCATATGATAATGATTAGAGTTATTGAGTGGTGGTCGCTATTTCTTAATGATGCATGTATACGCGGAAGTCCGAGTCGAATTTTCCTTGGGCTAGGTCAATAGGTTAGTCACTGTATATATAGAGTGCGTCTTTTCTTATTTGTATCATTTGCTTTATTTTTCATTTTGTATCTCCTTTTGAAATCTTTTTCGTCTTCCTTTTAGCCTCCATTGGAAAACATTTGCATTCCGCCGAAAGTTCCAATGTTTACCAGAGCTGAATTGGTTGATCAGATAAAGTCATCGTTTGCTTTTTGTGTCAACAACAACAAGCAAGTTTGTGATCTTAATTCTAATATGGTATGTTTTTGTTGTTATTCTGTTGTTATTCTGTTGTTATTCTGCTGTTATTTTGCTGCTATTGTGTTGTTAATTTGTTATTATTCTGGTGTTATTCTATTGTTATTCTACTGTTATTCTACTGTTATTCTTTTGTTATTCTGTTTTCATTCTGTTGTTATTTTACTATTATTCTGTTGTTATTCTGCTGTTATTTTGCTGCTATTGTGTGGTTATTCTGGTGTTATTCTTTTGTTATTCTAATGTTATGTTACTAATATTATGGTGTTATTCTGGTGTTATTCTGCTGCTATTGTGTTGTTATTCTACTGTTATTTTGGTGTTATTCTAGTGTTATTCTGTTGTTATTCTACTGTTATTCTGGTGTTATTCTATTGTTATTCTACTGTTATTCTGTTCTTATTCTGCTATTATTTTGCTGCTATCGTGTTGTTATTCTGTTGTTATTCTTCTGTTATGTTGCGGCTATTATGTTGTTATTTTGTTGTTATTCTACTGTTATTCTGTTGTTATTCTACTGTTATTTTGTTGTTATTTTGTTGTTATTCTACTATTATTCTACTATTATTCTACAGTTAATCTGCTGTCATTCTGCTGTCAGTGTTGTAATTAATTTTGTTTTGTTTAAATATTTGCCAGATTTTCATCCCAGTCTTTTTGCATCAGCACTTTAGTTGTTTGTGTATCAATTTTATTGCAAAAAAGGTTGAATATCTTGATAATGTATATCAAAAGGAGTTGTTTGGATTTTCAGAAGAGCTCTTCACTCTTAGTGTACTGTCAAACTGTTTTAAATGTCATTTCTGATTTTCGGTGGAAGGTGGTGTTGGTAGAGGCACGGAGGTCAAACAGTACAAGATAGTCAATGTTCCTTTTAGTTGGCAAACCCCTAGAATTGAAAATCTAGATTGCGGGGTATATTTAATGTTGCACATGCTTTTCTACCGTGGGAGTGTTTTTGAGTCTGATTTGGGTAATGCTGACTCAAGAGCACTTTACCGTGCTGAGATTTGTGCGCTGTCGGTGCTCTCTAACATGAATGAGTCCAGGAGTGATGTTTTGGACAGTTTGTGTCAGTTGAGCATTGGGAAGGAGGAGACCTTGACTAAGCTTCAAAAGAATTGAAGTAATTCTCAAAAGGGAGTGAAGCGTAACAATGCTGGAAGGGTGAAGACTGTTGGTAAAAAGCTAAGGTCGACCTCTAAAGCTAGTACTCAAGTGTAAGTCATGTCAACTGCTAGACCCATTAGCCCAAAGTCGGTTTTGGGTAGTTGTAAAAGAGATAGGTCAGATGATGGACTGGGTTGCTCTTTAGATTGCGGGGGAGAAGACACTAATGTGGATGTCTTGTCGGATTTTATGCGGAGAAATAAAAAAACTGTTCTCCAAGATGCTGAAGTTCCGGAAGGAAGTGTTGGACTATGTTTTTCGTGATGATGTTGGCAAACCAACGTACATCTTCTTTTTCATTTCTTTATGGTAGTGTTATTCTACTGTTACTATACTATACTGTTATTGTAATATTATTCTAATGTGATGGCAGCAGAAAATAGTAGAATAACAGTAGAACAACAGTAGAATAACAGAGGAATAACAATAGATTAGTCTTTTGCTTATAGAAGACACAATATCATCATAGTCTTGGTTAATTTATTGTAAAGTTATTGGTTTTGTATTTATTGTAAGTTTATGTTTTGTATGCAGAGAGATGCTTGTGGTGTACAACAGTGACGTTGTCATGTTTTGTGAGATGGAGGATATTGTCTTTATACTCCCAACTACGTTGATGTCAACAAGGGTAGTCGAGTGTTGGTCTACTCTTTTGAATTCGTTAGAGTTTGAACAAAGATCAAAACCAAGTTCAATGTTCTTTGGACTTCGTCATATGGAATTTGATTCTTGTTTTGGTATTGCATTATTTTGTACTTACTTACTTGTCACTACTAATTTTTGTTGCTTATTGTTTTTTTCCCTTTTGTTTTTTCAGCAGGACGGGCTTATCTCATTGTTAGAAAACTATGATTCCTTAAGCCCTAATGAGAATCAGACTGCAAGGCTGTTTGCATCACGACATCTTTATATACAGTCGTGTGATAATAAATGTTAGCTCAACTCTGACCTTATCTTTGTGCCTCTCCTATACAATGATCATTACTCATGTGTGTGCATCAACTTCATCCATCAAACAATCGATTTATTGGACAACACGTATCATCAGGATGAGAGCTCTTCGGACTTCATGAAGCTGGCAGAGATTGTGGTTAGTTGTTGTTATGTGTTTTTAATTTTTTTGTTGATACTATTCCAGCACTGCTGCTTGAGAGCTAGTGCTAAAGTTTTGATTAACAGTAGAATAACAGTAGAATAATAGCAGAATAATAGTAGAATAACTGTGTATTCTGTTGTTATACTGGACTGTTATTCTAATGTTGTCACCTTTCTGATTTATGTAAATTACTTATTGTTCTATTAAATCGCTTTCTGTTTCAGGCTAATCATATGCGTTCGTATTTGGAGTATAAAAACACTGTGAAGAATGAAGACTGTGGGAATTTCGAAATTGTTAATGTGAAGTTTAATTGAAAGAAGAAGGAGCTTAACAACGAGGAGTCTGGCTGTTTCTTGCTCTATACAATGGCTGAGTATGATGGCAGCGTATTTGAGTCTGACCTTCACAACAAATTTTGTCGTCGAAGCTATTGTGCAGAAATAGCGGCTTCCTTGATATTGGCTGACATAAACCAGTATAGGGAGTATGTGACTAACAAGGTGAAGAATGTTGGAGCGGCTCCATTACCGTTGAAAATTGTATATCCAATAGATTAGGTGTAATGGGACTGTTATTATGCTGTTATTGTGGTGTTATTGTGCTGTTTGTAATCAGTTAGTTTGCCAGATGAACAAAAAGAAATAAACGACTGTAGGCTAGTTGTATAAAATACTCTTCCTTAGTTCAAGTTTTAGAAGTAGTGCTGTGTATAATAGTTGGGTACTGGTAGTTAAATTACAATTTGTAGTATTTTGAGAAACACCGCAATATTGGGCTGAAATTCATTGTATTGGAAAGTTTGATGTTATATCGGTAAAAAGAATTAAAGAAATCAAATGTAAAGAGTACGATTTGGTTACAATGTTACATGCTTACTATTAAGACAAGATTAAATTCATTTTATTTCTTCCCATTTAATTGTTTATAAGCCATTTTCCGATGTCAACGGTGGATTTCATGAGCATACGCTTGGACAATAATATCAAAATAAATCCGACTCAGATAAGCCCAATATTTTCCGATGAGGCAATGTGTAACATTGCAGTAATATCACAATAACAGTACAATAACAACAGTTGTGAAGCAGATTCCGATCAATATACACTTTTGCAATAACATCAGAATAATAGCAAAATAGCCATAACAACACATTCTAATAGTTTTATACAATAACAGAAGAATAGCAGCAGAATAATATAATTATTAGTAACTATATTTGTTTATTTTTGTGTTATGTAAAAATTTGATTGTGTTACGTTGGTGTTATTGTGCTGTTATTGTTGATGGCTTTCTTTTTTCTTTGAGCAATATTTTAAAGCATGATAGTTTATAGAATAATCATAAACATTAAAACATATTACATCAGTTCATGGTAGCATGTTCTATATTTTACCACAATATTGTTTGTACGAAGCTAACAACATTATTTTTGAAGCAACAAATATTAAAAGGAGGAACCCTAGATGATGTAGAAAGATTTTATATCTTTCATAGCCTTCTCTGACGCCTGCATGCAGGCCCTTGGACAGTTCTCTCAACTTCCACGGACTCATCCATACGAGGGTTTTTGTATGCGTCCATAAACTATAGCATATGATGAGCACTACTAAGCATGTGAGGCGAATGAGCACAAACGAGGATCATATCGCGACTAGAGGCTTGCATCTCACTTCTAGTGCTCGATAGGATCAAGACAAACATGACCAAACAAGTGTCCAGCTCAGAGGATACCTTTAAAGCATGTCTAAGACACCACACATAATCATACAAGTGTCCGGCTCAGAGGTTACCTTTAAAACATGTCCAAGACACAACACATAATCATACAAGTGTCCGGCTCAGAGGTTAGCTTTAAAACATCTCCAAGACACAGACATACAAACACGAGTACGCAATCCTCGTGAAAAGATCATACCCTACGCAACACCATGCAAAAAATCTAACCACTCTTAGACATTAACTCAACCCTTGGTAGGACGAATAGCTAGGTACGTCTTAGCCTAAGACCTGGATCCAGACTCTCGGAAGGTAAACTCCCTCCCGATTCGACATGCGGTTAAATGGTCCGCATCCAAGACTCGACAATCATAAATCAAGTACCCCAGTCACCAGTATAGCACGAAAGTGGCGGAAGATCTAAGGTAGAAGCCAAGCACAGAGGTAGGTAAATGACAAATCCTTACAGATACGACTCTATCAAACCTTGGCATAATGATAGCTCATACATGAATAATATAAGACACTTCATGTGAATAAAATGTAAACAAATCATACTATTATCATTCCTAAAACATGTGAGTCAAACAATACGGAATATGAGATGAAACGTAATCAAATCATGAACTTAATACTCATCAATTGTAAATAAATAAAAGGAATAAGAAAAAGGGAACAGGAGACTCCCAGCCGTCCAGAGCACCGGCTGTCGGCCAACCGGCCAGACACTCAGCCCAAAAGTCAAATTGACACTTTTCACATCAGAAGGTTCTCAGCCGGCCTGGGCACCGGCGGCCGGTCCACAGGCTGGGAGGACACCCAACTTAAAAATTCAAAAAATTAATACAGAGACTTCCCAGCCAGCCTGTGGACTGGAAGCCGGCCCACCGGCTGGGAATACCTGACAAAACCCAAAATAAAACCCAACTTACAAAACTCCCCAGCCCAGCTGTGGACCGGCAGCCGGCTGGGACAGACCCAACACATAAATTATCAAATGAGTTACAGGGAATCCCCAGCCGGTCCGTAGCACCGGCAGCCGGCCCACCGGCTGGGAAACACCCAACACATAAAATTCACAATTTTGATACAGAAAGTTCCCAGCCGGCCAGTGGACCAGCAGCCGGCCCACCGGCTGGGCCTACCTGCACATGGTTTTTCAACATAGAACCATACAACATGTTTTCGACATGGATTTCTAGCATGCTTATGAGATGGGAAACACGTATGAAGCGTAAAAACAACATGTAAGACAACACAACATCCATCATACTCCATTTTCACAACTAATCCATCACAATTTCATGAATCTTATCCTACTAAACTCAAAACATGTAAAAGATGTTATGTTTAACAAAACTAAACATAAAACCAAATAATTGTTCCTTATTCACATAGGATGAACACCATAATTCATGAACTAAACAAGGAACATGTTAAAACATGTAAATTTATCAACTTTAACTTATAAACATCAAATTTAGCACAACTAAACACATAATTCAAGTGTAATGTCGAGTAACCTATCACCGTTACCTTATAGCTCTTTAATCTTCAATAGAGTCGTCCACAACAAAGTTATTTTCTTCCGGGTCGTCCAAGCTTGGTCCTAAACATAAAAATGGAGAAATTTAGCAAGAACTCTAACCTAAAAAAGACGGATGGCACGGAATTGAAGAAAAGTCGGCTCCTTTTTTACTTAGGAAGATGAGGGACGAGGAAAGGGGAATAATGGCGCAAGAATCAACTAGTTTGGTTGAGAAATGTGTGAGTTATGGTGATTTGAAGCTTTGGAGAGAAATTGAGTAAAAATGGTGAAGTATGAAATGCGTGTATGCTGAGAAAATAGAGGGTGAAGAGGGGTTATGAGGGTTTTTGGGTAGAAAAAGGGTAGTAAATGGACCATTAACATGTCTAGGCCCAAAACTACTCAAAATGAGTCGGAAATGACTTAAAATACGTCTTAAGGCTACGATACACTCAAGACGGACAATAATATTATATTTATAAAAATTACACTCAAAAATATATTTTTACCCAAAAATAAGATTTAAATATAATTTGTCTTAATTAATTATTTTTAAGACTATAAATAAAAATTGCGGGTGTTACAAAAAGACTTTGTAAATATGTGCCATAATATCTACATACTTACCATAATCAAATCATGCCTAACCTTATCACTAAAAGATTTACCCTAGACCTATATTTACCACCTACAACCGACTCATACATGCAAAATCTACCTAAACATTACTTTTTCACATCCAATAAATACTCCCTCACCCCCTTCATGTCACAATCATCCAAACAAATCTCTTATTTATTCATCAAAACTCTCGAAACTCCTCAAAAAATCCACCATTCACCTTCATCTTTATCATCATTATGTCACATCGACATGCAACCTGGTCCGCAACCAAACCTATCTTTAACCACTTTTCTAGTAATAATACCGAATCTATTCTTCCTACTCCTTCACCGTCTCCTCAAACAAATCCAATTCCTCCACTTCCAACTCATAATCTTGACGAAACGATGTTCGAGGGAAAGCATCAAAAGTTAAATAAGGGTAAAAATATAGTTGTCTCTGCGGATGTGATGGTGGAAAAAGCACCTGAGGTGGTCACAAGGGATGGGATTTCTCGTACTCTGTTTCGAGAACCCCTAAAACAAGCGACAAAAGTTGGGTTGGATCTTGTTCGTATGACTGAACAAGAAAATCTTATGGTTTATCGCGTTCTTCCAAACTCTATACATGGTGGAAGGTATTACCCAAAATCTTGGTTATCTAATGTCGATTCTTTGAAGTTTTTCAATGAATTTCTTCAAAATTAGGGGTGGTCTTTGATAAGTCGGTTTTTTGGTCCGATTTATCCAATTGAAACAATCCAATTTTACGCATCTGTTAAGACTACGAACGGTGTGTTAACTGCTGTGGTAAATGGCGTGGATGTCACTGTCTCTGTCTCTGATTTCTTTTCGGCCTTTTCCGTCCCTCATGATGGGATTGAAATAAACCCGAGTCAGGAATGGGCTAATGTGACTGATGATCAAAAGATGATCATAAAACGTTATTTTGATGAACATGCAACCGAAAAAAGTACTCTTCTCACTGGTTCTCTTGCCCCTAAGGTGAAGTTATTCTTAAACTTTCTTTGGAATACTATTGTTCCACGGCGTGGTGGTCGGGATAAGATGTCTAGTTACTAGGCTATTGTTGTGTACTATTGGTTGGAAGTGATGAAGCTTAGTCTACCCTCCTTGGTTCTTAGTCGTATTGCTCAAACTGCATTCACTGTCACTAAGGACAAGTTCTGTACTACTATTGACTTGCCCTATGGTATGTGGATTTCACGGTTGTTGGAGGTAAAAGGGTGGTTCACAGGGAAAGCTAAGGTGTGCTTGTGAAGGATGTTATGTGTGACAAAGTCATGAGGCTGATGTGACTTGGCTTTGATGGTCCTGATTTGGTGTTCGTTAAGGGTGGGTCTGGTGACAAAGTAGTGGGTGATGGTGGTCTGGCCAATATCGTTGAAAAATTGGAGACACAAACCCAAAATTTTCATGGATAATTTGGAGACACAAACCCAAAATTTTCATGGATAATTGGTGACAAATTGATGTTTTCATGGATAATATTGTTGAAAAATTGGAGACACAAACCCAAAATTTTCAATTTGGAAACAGAAAACTCTCAGCCGGCTGTAGACCAGCAGCCGGTCCACCGGCAGGGTATACCTGACATTTGAAAAATAAACACAACATACAGACCACTCCCAGCCGGTCCACCGGCTGGGACAACTCCAACATAAATTCAAACCAAAATGAAACAGAATGCTCCTAGCCGGTCTGTTGACTGGCAGCCGGCCCACCGACAGGAGACACCTGTACACGCAAATCTCCTCAATTTTGACTCTTTGACATACAATTTAAGAAATTTCCATGTGAAATCATTACAAGCAAGTTCCAACATACAAAACTCAACATATACGTGTATACAAGACCGTCGTAAACATGGTTATGCATATGAAAGGCAAATTATTCAATAGTTTACATGTTTTTGCACCACCAAAGTAACTCAACAAGATTCCAACAACCATTTCCACCAATTTTCATATGGCATACTTATCATACATCATGTATACATTCTTAAGAAAGCATACTAACCATCAAACATGTCAGGAAATCCATAATTGAATACCAACATTCACAATAAGATGAAATTAGCCAAAGTTACTAACTTTAACACATCTAAACCATAAATTAGCATATAAAACACATAAGTTAGATGTAAAGTCAAGTAACCTATCACTGTTACCTCGAAAGCGTCTTCAATCTTCAATGGAGTCGTCCATTATGTAACTATCCGCCTCCGGGTCGTCAAGATTCTCACCTAAACAACAAACAAGACTAAATTAGACAAGAATTCGAGACTATAAAGAAGGACACGAAATTAAAAGTAGTCCAAGATGAGACTTTTATTACTTAGAAAGATGAAGGATGAAGAGAGGAGAAGAATGGCGTGAAAATTAGCTTATTTGGTTGAGAAATGAGGGAGTTATGGTGATTTGAAGTTTGAGGAAGGGGATCAACAACAATGGTTCTAGAGTTTGAAGGGTTTGCTGAAAATAAGAAGGAAGAAGAAGAGTGTAATGTGGTTTGTAGAAGGGAAAATGGTAGAAATTGGGTCAAATGTCAAGTTTAGGCCTAAATGACCCAAAATGAGTCGGGAATCGCTAAAATGTCGTCTTAAGGCTACTATACATCAAGACGGAACTTATTATTATATTTATATATATGAACATAAAAGATTAACGTTCACAATATCAGTAACATCAAATTAACCCGAAGAATTTATTAACCTAAATTATTAACCTTGACATAAAGAATTTATTAACCTAAATTATTAAGCTATAAAAAAATAGGTGGCAGGTTTGTGCATGCAAAAATATTGAACAAAACATTTTTCCCTTGTATGTGAAATATGAAAAATGCGAAAATTACCAACATAGTCTTGTATAATCTGCTTATTAGTCATTATAAGGATGCGAAAATTTTGCAAAGGTTTAGAGACGATGATGAAGAAGTTATAAGCAGATGATGATGAAGAAATTATAAGTAGACGATGATGAAGATATTCTAAGTAGATGATGAAGAGCGTTAATTTTTTGGAGTTAAATAAGGAGATGATGGGGAAAATAAGAGAAAAATTAAGGGTTTGAGGTTGGTTTCTGTGATATTTCGTTTCAAAATGAGAGAAAAATGAGGAAGAGTAAGAAGGAAGGAATGAGGGGTTTGAGGTTTATGGT
>VHZZ01008247.1:52844-62948 GCA_009801015.1 Silene noctiflora
TTATGATTCTCACCGTCTCGGGAAACCGAGACTTTGACAGTCCCGTACCCGAGGAGGCCCTGGCCAGGCGCCTTGGAGTGTGGGGGTGTTACAAAAGCATATATCCTTCTATTTGCATATTTGAAAAGTATTTTGGGGTTGTATCCCGCGAAGGATTGCCTACGTATTCACCACATAACAATGAAATCAAACCCATAACATAGTTCGAAATATATATGCAAAGGAATAAGTGTTCGAGGAAAGAGTCGATAAGATGAACATAGGGAATAAGCACGGTGCTTTACTTACTCCTAAACTACAATTTAGTTTAAGTTGACGATATTGATGATGATAGAAATGTTAAAATGCAAGAGCATGGTAACCTGAAGATAACATGGCATGTACTGTGTGTATATAACGTGTCGCATGAGCGTCACGGGGGTCACGCGAGGCGCGTTTGAACCTAGCCTGAGGATAGTATTTCTTGAGTTGGTATAGGTTACTAGGGTTAGAAAATCCATTCCCGTATAGGTGTATGATTCTAAATATACCACCCGAGGATATGGTCTTGACTAAGTAAGGTCCTGCCCAGTTGGGTTTGAATTTTCCTCTTGGGTCCACTAGTAAAAGAGCTCGAATCGATTTAAGTACTAAATCTATTTCTTTGATGTGTCGAGGCATGACTTTCTTGTTGAAAGCCCTTATGATTCGATCTTGATATATTTGAACATTATGCAAAGCTCGCAATGTTTTTCATCCAGGAGAGTGAGTTCTTCATATCGCTCTCTATTCCATTCAGCTTCTGTAATTTGGCTTTCGAGTAAGATTCGTAGAGATGGGATCTCTAGCTCTACTGGCGGCACGACTTCTATGCCATATGTTAGGTAGAAAGGTGTAGCCCTAGTGGGCGTCCTTACTGAAGTGCGATATCCCGACAAGGCGAAGGGTATTTTGTTTGCCAAATCCCTATAATTATCGATCATTTTCTTTAGGATCATGACGGCATTTATGTTTGCCGCCTCTACGGCTCTATTGGTTTGAGTTTGGTAGGGCGAGGAATGATGATGCTGGATTTTATATTTGGCAAGAACTTGCGTAGCTTCGGCTTGGAAATGGGAACCATTGTTACTGATGATCTCATGTGGGCACCCATATCTACAAATAATGTTGGCTTGTATGAGCTTAACCACTTGCTTATATGTTTGATCAGTATATGAGGCTGCCTCTACCAATTTGGTGAAGTAGTTTATTACAACTAGAATGAAACAATGTCCTCCCGTTCCTGCTGGAGTAATTTTTCCTATGATGTCTATTCCCCAAGTAGAGAATGGCCAAGGTGACGTCATTGTGTATAACAAAGAGGATGGAACATGTTGCACATTCACAAAGATTTGGTAATTGTGACATTGTCCAACATATTTGATGCAGTCCGTTTCCATGGTCATCCAGTAGTATCCTAAACGCATGATTTTCTTAGCCATCATTGGTCCACTCATGTGAGGACCAAATTCTACATCGTTGACTTCCTCCATTACTTTCTTTGATTTCGAACGATTGAGGCAAAGCAGGATAATGCCTTGTGGTGTCCTTTTGTACAATTCTCCTTGATTCAGGACATACTGGGAAGCTAGTAATCTTATAACTCGACGTCCCCTCTTGTCCATGTGAGGTGGACATTCTCCATTGAGTTTGTAATTTAGGATGGCTTGATACCAGGGTTCTGCTTGATCTTTCTCTTCATCAGTTATAACTGAGCCACTTCATTTACCATTGATTAGTCTGGGGCGAGATTTACACTCCGTATTTTCCATGACCCGGTGATTTGGTTGATGATGAGAGATGAGTCTCCATGGACTCATAGTCTTTTGATGCCTAAACTGACTGCTGCTTGTAAACCTATGTGGCAGGCCATATTTTGCCGCATTATTAGTCACCTCGAAGTCGAGTTTGACCAAAATTGGTGTATGCTCACCTTCATGAGAAATTAGCAACACTCCGATCACATACCCTCTTAGATTGGAAGCTCCGTCGAAGTAGAGATCCCATGATTCTGTATTAATATGGAGGATATTTTCATCTGGAAATGACGATGTATCTATTGTTTAGGAATCGTGTAGGGGATTGTCTGCGAATAATTCAGCCACTGCTCATCCTTTGATTACCTTTAGGAGTACATATTTAAAATCAAATTCAGAAAGCATAGGAGTCCATCTTTCTAGTCGACCGTTGGGAACTAGCTTCTCGAAATTGTGTTTTATAGGATCCATTTTTTAGTAAACTTTTATCGAATAACTGAGCATGTAATTTCGCAGCTTCTTCGTTGCCCACACAAGAGCGAGGCAAGTCTTCTCGAGAGATGTATTTTTTGTCTCGTATCCCATAAATTTCTTACTGAGATAGAAGACAGCTCGTTCCTCCGTTCCTACTGGGTGAGCGAGCATCGCGGCCATGGTTGTTTCCGTGACTGTGAGGTATAGGGACAAAGGTCGACCCTTCTATGGAGGCATGAGCACATGTGCTTTGGCCAAAATCTCCTTGATTCTTTCGAATGCTTTCTGACAGTCATCGTCCCACATGGTGTGGTCCGTCTTCTTGAGATTTTTGAATATTGGCTAACAAATCATGGTGCGTTTTGAAATGAAGCGGCTTATGTATTGCACCTTGCCTAGAAATCTTCGAATTTCTTTCTCCGTCTGTTGTTGTGGCATTTCAATTAGAGGTTTGATCTTGGATGGATCAATCTCTATTCCTCGTTGACTGACGACATAACCCAGCAACTTCCCGGATGTCACCCCATATGCACACTTCTGAGGATTGGGACTCATGTTTTACTTGCGAAGTCTAAGGAAGAACTTGTGAAGATTAGCGATGTGACCCTGTCTATCTTTGGATTTAAAGATCATGTCATCGACATATACTTCTACTTCTTTATGCATCATGTCATGTAGCAAGGTGGTAGTTGTGCATTGATACGTTTCACCTGCGTTGATTAACCTTAAAGCCATGACAGTGTAGCAATAAGTTGCCCATTTAGTGAAAAATGCGGTTTTATGCATATCCTCTCCAGCCATCTTGATCTGATTATACCATGCATATCCGTCCATGAAGGATAGAAGTGCGTGGTCAGCTGAAAAAGTCATCTTTTGGACTATCTTTGTTCAAATCTCGAAAATTAACACAAACCCGGATTCGCCCATCCTTTTTGGATACAGGGACTATGTTAGCCACCCAGTCAGAATACAAGAAAACGTTGATGAACTCGACTTTGAATTGCTTGTCTACCTCTTATTTGATCCCCATTCTCTTCTCATTCTGCGGAGATTTTGTTTAACTGGTTAGAATCCTGGCTTGATTGGAATACGATGCTCGGCAATATCCCTGTCTATCCCTAGCATGCCATTATAGGACCAAGCGAAGACATCTTTGAACTCGTCTAGAAGATCGACGAAAAGAGCTCTTTCGGTTTAGTCTAAGGTGGTACTTATCCTAAGTTCTTTAGGTTCAAGGTCTGTCCCCATGTCAATAGGTTCGGTATTTTCTATAACTGGTTCCCCCCGTTCATCTTTCGAGATTTCTTTTATCAAATAAGTTGGCAAGTCAAATAAGTGTGGGTCTGGATCGTCCTTAGTATCGTAACAAACAGAATTGCAATCATAGTAACATAAGGAGTAAGAAGAATCTGATTTATTCATATTAAAGTTTGAAAATAACAGAAACAAAGAAGTCAACTGATCATTGGTCAGTGGCAAAGGAGGGACAGTCGCTGGGATAAGCCGAAAGCTACTGTTACTCAAAGCTAATCTAGGAGAAATAAAGGGAGTGAGGTTGATAACAGTAGGGGGAGACTCTTTGACAACTTCTCTAGACTTGGACTTAGACTCTGACTCGGACTCAGACTCTGACTCAGACTCAATTCATCGTCTTCTAGTTCCTCCTTGACCATCTCTCCCTCGCCTGTGGTGAGCTTAAAGAGTCTTCCTTGATTGTTTGTCCACATGATCGACTGTCCCCATCCCACTTGCTTTTTCGCTAGATCTGCGTCTTTGATTAGAGCTATGGGGTCGAAATGTTCATCCCGTAGTATCATGGTAATAATTTCATCCCTGACTGCCCTTATGAATCGATGCTCCCCGAATAAGAGACTGACACCTTGGCTATTGAGATATGGGTTTGTAGGGGTCTAACGGTAGGAACTGTTTCTTGGGGAATGAAGTAGCAATCATGGAAAATTGATACCCCGGCTAGCATGTTGCCCTCGTGTACCCATGGTTCGGGAAAACCATGAAAAGATTCATGCTCTTCTTCTCTGAGAAAGTACCCATTGAGTGTGAGGTAGTATGGCCACAAATGGACACCTTTATGCTTTCGAGCGCTGAGTTGGGTTAGCATTTCAAAGGATTCTTTGACAGTAGGTTTGTACCCGAGTCCTAAGGGTATCTTCTGAGAATTACCTTCATTGTAAGGCGCGAAGGTATTATTTCTAGTGCGGTTTAGAGGCAATCCTAGGAAGTATCCCTGGGATTTGAGTATGTTGTTGACCACTAAGTTCGATTGAGGATTGAAGTATAGAAGAGCGAGTTTGCTCTCTACGAGATTGACAACTTGAAATACTCCCATCTCTTGTATTGGGTCAAAGATGACCTGATTACTGGATACCTTCTCAACGATTGTTTTGATTGGAGAGTAAGTGATCGTCACTACTTGACCATCTACAGGAATTTTGATCTTTTGATGAAGGGTGGATGTCACAGCTTTGCAAGCATGGATCCATGGCCTTCCTAGTAGTATGTTGATTGATGCTTCATTCTCTACAATTTGGAAATTGACTTTGCTTTCAACCGGCCTAGTGTTTATGGTTAGTTCAACAAAACCTACTACTTTACGAGGCGTCCCATCGTTTTCACAAACACCTTGATTGATTGGGATCCAATATGATTCATTTATACCTAGTTTATGCGCGATTTTGAGTGGCATGGCATTAACTGTAAAACCGTCTTCAACTAATGTCATTGGTACATTTTTCTCGAGGCATGTGATGGTTATGCACAAAGCTAGGTTATGGTTGACACCAAATGGAGGTAGATCTTCATCTGAGAAAGTAACTGGGTTACTTAGCTTGATTGATTCCTGAAGGACTAGGTTGATCACATCATTAGGAGTATAGTTATATGTTATGTTTAGCTTAGCTAGAGCTAGTAGCAAGGCTCGGCGATGTGGGAATGAGCTAGATATTAGTTGCCAGACTGAAAGATCGGCCTTGGTTCTTTGCAGATACTTCATCAGTGAATTAGTAGCCGAAGTGTCATCTGTATCTGCTTGAGTAGGATTGCCTGTAGGAACAGTCCCATTTGCTTGTCTTAGGGTGATGTTTTAACATGGTCGACCTCAACGAGTAAGGTGATCGACATCGTGATCTAAGGTCTTAATGAGGGGATGTTCAGCAAGATATACATCTTCATCATCATCTGCCCATACACCATTGATAGTGTTGTGCTCTTTTAGTTGCACGATTTCATCCTCCAACTCAGTGATTTGGTGGACTATTTGGTTGACTACCGCAATAACTTTTGGCATCGCGGACCCCTTAGAGAGAGTAGCTACCATTTGCGTGGCTTTTTCTCTGTGAGTTGTGATGCGGGATCCTTGAAGTTGAGAAACTATGTCTTATAGATCTGTGACTTGCCTACTCACACTTCTTACCCATGCTATGTAGTCGGAAATGGTGGGTGCGGTTATAGAATATGGTTCCTCGTCTGTTGTACCACAGGTGAAATGAGATGTGAGCAATCCAACGTGGATTCCTCATCTGAGATTACTAAAATTTCAACGGGATTCTGAGTATTATTTGGTTTGCTTGTAGAGGGAATGGGTAATCGACCATCCTTAATCATATCTTGGATAACATGCTTCAGCTTAAAACATCTTTCTGTGTTGTGTCCCCTACCTATGTGAAACACACAATAGGCATTGACGTCCCATGTCTTTGACTTTTTTTCTGGGTCTGGCGTAGGTCTAATGGGTTGCAATTTGCCTTGCTTGACTAATCTCTTAAGTGCATTGGAGTAAGTATCCCCAATGTCAGTGATTTTTCTGGGTGGGTAAGTTCTCTTGGAAGGTTCCACAAGATTCACCTCATCAATTTTATTGCTGGAACCGTAAGAACGATTGCCAGTGGAAGTTGAGCCTTAATATCCGCGTCCCATAGTCTTGAACAAGAGTCCTTTGTGAATATCATCTTTAATTCTTGTACCCAAAACGGTTAAGTCTTTGAAGGATTTGATATTTTGATATCTTAGGTGGTTTGTATATCTGGGCTTTAGATTGTCCACGAACTTCTCCATGAGAGTGGTTTCATCTGGGTGTTCAACAAGATGTGTACTAGTCTTTCTCCATTTAGTTAGGAAGTCTGTGAAACCTTCCTTTTCATTTTGGGTTAATACTTCTAGAGTGCGCATATTAACCTGGATTTCAGCATTATCTGCGTATTACTTGGTGAATTCAATTGCAGCATCGTCCCAAGTCGCGATCTTCTTAGGGTCTAAGGAATAGAACCATTGCTTAGGGATAGTATCAAGAGATGAAGGAAAGATCCTTAAGAACATCTCGCGTTTGATGTCCTTGATGGACATGTAGTCTTTGAAGGCTCGAATATGATTTAGGGGATTTTCATGTCTCTGAACCTTGGAATAACAGTCAAGTTAGTAGGCAATTGGGTGCTTAATGCCTTAGAAGTTCGATTGTTTTCCATATAAATGTCGTCTCCTTTGAGTTACATGAGTGGCTCTTCCAGCTAGCAAAGACGCTTTTATGCTTCACTAGATACAGAATTATCATTTTTGGAGTATCTTTAGGCTCAGGTGTTTCCTTAGGTGTCCCTTGGGATATACGTCCTTCTGTAGGAGGGACTCGGGCTTCTATTGTGACAAAGCGGTTTTCAATGGTTTCTAAGCGAGCATAAGCAACATCTTGGCTAGCTTGCAGGTGAAGAAGGGTAGCCAAGATTTCATTCATACTAGGTTCGGGATTGGGTTGACCATTGACACTTCCGAGATCTTTGATAGGCGGTCGCACACCTATGCAAAGATAAATTTCCCTAGCAACAAATTAATGTAGTACGTAGGGGTCGAATCCACAGAGAAACGATAGTTCTTATAGTTGTTATGATTTTGTCGGGATCGGGTTATTTTAAATTTTTGGCTAAGGAAATGCAATATAAATAAAAACAACGAGTAAATAAAAGCAATTGTAAATGAATGTGATTTAACAAATATGATTAAAATGAGTCTAGGGATTTCGGGTCACACATGCATAGTAAGATATRACATATTAGATTGATGATGCAAATAAAGACAAATGCCTAAGCCTAGAGATACCCAGCTTTCACTATTAGTATCAAGCCTTAAATCGGGTCCTAACAAGCTTTCACTATGAGTTATGTCGATCTACTACAACATGCTAGTTCTAATCCGTGCCTTTCGACTTATAGATTGTATAACAAGTTTAATCCTAGAATGTGATCAATAAACTAAGATTAGCGTTACAAAACAAGCAAGTGTAGAAGCAAATATGCAATATTAAAACATACTACTCTAACATATTAACATGATTACTAATGCATGGCTTCCCTCATTCCCTAGACAAAGGAAATCTACTCACTCATGTTAAAGGAAATGAAAACTAGAAATATTATGAAATGCATAAACATGATGTAAAGACTATATTAACTAGAAATGTAAATGAGAAACAAACTAATGGTGAAATGATAAACTTGTAAATTAATGATGACAGAGATATGGAAATGTAGAATGCGTGTAACTTTGATTATGAAAATGTAAATGAAAACTAATAACTAAATTATAATTAAATAACAAAATGAGATGAAGTAACTAAATAAACTAACTATGGAAACAATAGTGAAATTACTAAATATAAATGAATTACCAAATGCAAATGAGAAACTTGGAACTTGAACTTGTATTGAACTTGGAACCAAATGATTACAAATGTAAGCTAATGACTTAAGAATTACAAGAAAAAACTAAAGAGAATTATATGAGATAATGTAAGTGTAAAATTAAGGATGAAAACAAGTATGTAAAAGTGATACTCTAAGGCCGGGACTAGCCCTCCTTTTATAGTAGTTCATGCATCAAAACGTAAACAACCCTAAAAGAATCCAATGGACTTAAATTCACCCCACCCCGATCGGGGACAGGCCACCCCGATCGGGGACGTAACATTCTGAATTTATGGCCTTAATTGGCCATAGTTAATGGCCTCGGAATCCAATAAACCTCATATGATGCGTCCTTAATTGCCCAGTAAATGCTTTGTGTGTGGAAAATACTTAGAATCCAATGTTTATTTTTCCACATCCATCCTTGGATTAATTTTTTGGCTCCATTTACTCAATTGTTTACATTTTGCTTTGGATAAGTACTTGGGCCAACTCGTCATCATTTGATCATTTCTTCCATGTCTTGAGCTTGCATGGCCATGCATGATCCAATCAAACTTCCACTTAGACTTATGTTCTCGATATTTGCTCTTTTTGTCGGCAATTAGCTAATAAAAGCTATATTTCCTACAAAACACGTTAAAAGCATACAAAGCAACTAGAACACGAGATTAGCTCAATAAACACTAATAAAAGTGCAAATATCAAGTACAATCGAGCTTATTAAGGGGGTAAAATCATATATAAAATATACTTATCAAACTCCCCCAAGCTAAACCCTTGCTTGTCCTCAAGCAAGCATAATAAATTGGACGACTCAACAAATGGAAAATCCCGAAACAACTAAAAGCATAATGGTTTAAAAACCTGAAACAACATGGGCAAGGGATAAAGTATTAACATAGTTGATTTTTACATGACGGCGTAAAGTAAACAACTTCAAATGAACCTTTAAGCTTTTGCATGATCTTTTGTTTTTCGGACTCTCACGGTACACCCATGCTCAAATTATATGTAAAAGGACATGTTTATGTGAGTAACACTCACCTATCCTCGACTCATGAGAGTGTGCCCGCAATCTAATACGGTAATCAATTTAAATCATAAGTCATAACAATCAAAAATGCAAGTATGAAAAAGAAGCCAAAGAGTAAGAAGATGGCGTTTTGTGATGGGTAAAAGGAGAACATATGAATTATGGATTGTGGAGCTAAAGTCAAGCTAACAACCATATGAAAGGATGCTCAATCCCAATTAAAACCCAACATTTATAGGCTTAAACAATGATATGAAACCTCTCTTTTTTGACCTAAGAAATTCCTCCAAATTATATATGATAAGCATATGAGAATTTTCTTAATTCAAACCTCTTTTTTTTTTCCAAATCAATGCTTCTTTTTTCTTTACATTTTTATTTCATCTTTTCCATCTCTTTCTTCTTTTTCTTTCCTTCTTTCATAACAAACCCGGGGAATGAACACTCCGGCATAACCAAGCTCACCAAGATATAAAACAATGATAACATCCTAATTGAGAACCCTAATACTAATAACAAAGCTACTAGCTTGACAAGGTAGGCAAGTTTATAATGTAGCTAGGCAAAACATGTGAAAAGGGGGCTAAGGAAGGGCAATGTAATCATGTGAATGGTTTCAAATACAATGCAAATTATGAAAGTAATGCTTAAAAGATGAAACAATGACCATACTTTTGCGTAATTGATATGACACAAACCATAAGAATACCTACACTTACCTAAGTGAGACCAAATATAAATGAATTGGTCTAATGAAGGTCATACCTTACCATATTGTGGCTTGCCAAAAAATCAAGATCAAGCTAATTAAGTTCAAAATTCATCAATTTACCTACTATGTCAAGACATCCTCATGTAAGCATATATCCCACAATAATAAACAAACCATAAGCTAATAGTAAATCAAGGGAACATGCAAATGGGAAGAGTCAAAGAAATTGGCAAAAGAAATAGCAAAAGGAAACAATTACTCACATTTTTTCTCAAAATTCTCAAAATTTTTCAAAAACAACTAACTAACTAACTAAATGCAGAAACTAAACTAGCATGCAAATGCAATTCTGTTGGAGTAAGTGTCCTCGACAATGGTGCGATCACGATGGTGATTTAAATATCATTATTATAATCTCAA
>VHZZ01008248.1:6864-20563 GCA_009801015.1 Silene noctiflora
TTAGGTCCTTAAACTACCCAATCTCTCATTCAATTATTTGATGGTCAAGTTGTCTATTTAAGTTGGGGCAACACGTGTGCGCATCGGGAGAAATCATGCTCTGATACCAACTGTGACACCCCGCTATTTAGGCCACCAAATAAAACATACTTGATAAAATATGCAGCGGAAATACGATATTTTTAAAACATTTTCGATGTCTAAAAGCGAGAGTCAAACAATAAACAATACGCGGAAATAAAGTAAACATGTAATTAGGTTTACATAACCGAAAATGTAATGATCGTTGGGGAAAATATATCCCACAAATGACAATTATTTAAAAGGGGTAAGTCGCGGAAACTAAGGCCTAGGATAAATTGCTCGCTAGCCACAGTCGTGCCCCCATGCAATCACCAACCGGTACCTGTCATTCATGAAAACATGAATGCCACAGTCAGTGGGAAGTAACTACGGGTCCTCCCATCCACGATACAATGAGATACATATAAACAACYACATAGAACATTATATAGAATAAAGAAACATTAAACATACTTAAATAAAAGCATCAACATGTGAAGGATTATAAATGCATAATTATAAACAACATGATATCAACATTAATAGAATAGGCGATCAAYCAYACAAAAGGGGATCATATCGCAACTAGTGGCTTGCATCTCACCACTAGTGTTTGATAGGGTTAACATATAGACAAACAAGCGTTCGACTCAGCGGCTACCTTTAAAGCATACCCGAACACTGACAAACAAACCAACATGAGATATATCTAATGGAAAATGACGCATGCACTCATTCAAGACCTATAACAAGCTCTCACACTCTGGGCACATATCTTTCCCTGGTAGGAGACTAGCTAGGTACGGCCTAGTCTATATATGGCCAGACTCACGACATATGACAGTGCAGCCCGCACCCCGACTCGATCACTAGACACGATGGTCGAGTACCCCAAATGCCGGTGCAGCGCGAATGTGACAGAAGTGTCAAGAGATAAAGCACACTTACCAGTGCAGCGCAAGTGGCTAATCCGTACTTACCAGTGCAACATAAGTAGGGCGTAGGCAAGTTAAGCAAGAATATAAGGCATTATGTCAATTTCATTCATTAGAAACATAAGAGATAGAGTTATGAACAAATGATAGCATGTGATGACTCATTTACGAACGATATATGACAGATCATGAATGTATATGAAATTCACTCAAAACTCATGAGGAAATGCAAACAAATTATATAATTATGTTGAAATGTAAACAAATCATAAGCACAAACCATATCCATCATACAATGAGTAAAACAGAAGAAAATAAGGAAACAGAGACTCCCAGCCGGTCCATGTGACAGACCGCCGGCCAGCCGACCGAGTCTTAAGGAGCCAAACAGAATTCCTATAAATCAAATCAGAGGACTCCCAGCCGGCAGTTGCCCGGCAGCCGGTCCACCGACTGGGAATACAGCCATACCTCAAAATATAAATTCGAACCAGGAACTTCCCAGGCGGTCAATGGACCGGCAGCCGGTTCACCGGCTGGACATACCTGTAACTTAAATATTCAACCAAACTTCCAGGAGGTTCCCAGCCGGCTGCCGGTCTGTCAGCCGGTCCACCGGCTGGGGGCACCTGACACTTAAAATTTCAACAAAACAACCATGAAGTTCCCAGCCGGCCACTGGACCGGCAGCCGGTCCACCGGCTGAGACACACCCAACTCTAAAAACACACATAAAAAATCAGAATGTTCCCATCCGGTAGTGGACCAGCAGCCGGTCCACTGGCTGGGGACACCTGCACACGGGTTTCACCCAAAAATCGACATAACATAATTCAAAACGGTAATTTCAGCAAGGCTCATGATACGGAACACGTAAAACATGAATTTCCAGCATACCAAGCATACCAACAACCAACATATGTCATACTAACAAATTCAACAATCTAAAGCATGAATTTACATATACTTGCACCATTCATACACAATAGCATCAAAGATCATAACTTTGACCTAGCATACACCTAATTAGCCAAAGTAACCAACTTTAACACATAATTCAAYTAAATAAACCATAGAAACACCGAAATTCTCAAGCATCGTCGAGAAACCCTTCACGGTTACCTTAAGCTTCCTTATCTTTTTGGTATTCCTCCACAATATACGAGTCGGCTTCTGGATCGTCGAGATTTTCCCCTAAACACAAAATATAAATTGTTAGATGAGAAATTCCCTTAAAGAGGAGGACTTAGGGTTTCGAATTTGAGGGAAKAAGAGAGAAAAACTGGAAYTTTGRTACATACTTAGRTGAAGAACGAGAAAAGGAAGAGAACGRCGCRRAAATCGGAAGAAACGGATGAGGRATGAAGATTTTACGGTCGTCTTAAGCTTGAGGAATTGTATAACAATGGTGGTATGAATAGTTGCTGAGATHTGGAGGTTGAAGGAGGGTTTTATGGAGAGGGTGAGTGGAAAATAGAGGGTTTTATAGTCAAAAACCGACTTAGGCCCAAAAGAATTAAACTTGAGTCGGGATTTACACCATTTACGTCTAAATGCTACTATACATTTAAGACGGACTTTATTATTATTAATATGAATATTACACCCAAAATATATGTTTTTACCCAAAAGTAAGATTTGAATATATTTTGCTTTAATTAAATTGTTAAATTATTTTTAAGACCGTAAATAAAAATTGCGGGTGTTACATTAGTAATTACCATTCTTATTTCTTACCAATACCTCTCTTCCACTCTAACTTCTAAACACACAAAACACTCTTTCTAACCCTAACAAACATACCTTTGTCTGCAGATGCGGGGACGACACTGACGACGACGACCGTACTTCTCCTATCTTGAGTCGGGGTCTAGGTCCTTTGATTTTAGATCCTATGGGGTCTTGGCATGATTCATGTCCAAGGTGGAGGTGACGGTCCGGGTCTGGATCATATCATACTGGGCCTGACTCATACCCGACACATTAGCATCCCTAATCAAGGCTAATTAAAAGTGAAACTTATTATTGAAATTGTTACCCTTTAGGTTAATATCGAATTAATATGGAAACATCTTATTTTATGATTGACATAGATGTTTTTTACAAAACGGTATCTCACCAAGTTAATGTGCGACCTATTTTCTCATAATCTTTTATGCTTTTTTGTTTTTGGAACCTTTTTATTTTTTTATCGTGGTTCAAAGTAGAGATGGCAATCAGGTCAGTCGGGTCGGGTTTGGGTCAGGTCAAGCCGAGTCGGGTCATATCGGGTCGACTCGGGTCGGATCCGGGTCGTTATCGGGTCGGGTTATTTCGGGTCAAATGATGTATCGGATCGGGTCGGATTTGGGTCGGGTCATTATCGGGTCCGGCTACTTAATCGCATTATTACAATTTTTAACCATTAAATTTAATTTTTAACCTACTATTTCGTTTAGTTACTTCATTATTAGGTCAAACGTATCAATTTTAACACAAAATCACTTTGATTTTGATCAAATTAAGTTTAATAATTGTTGGGTCATCAATTTAATTCGGTCAGTATCGGGCCGGGTCTGGGTCGGGTTCGGGTCTGTGATAATCGGGTCATGTCGGGTTACGGGTCGTCGGGTCGGTTTCGGGTCACAATATTTTCGGATCCTGTCGGATCGGGTCAGATCACACGGGTCGGATCAGACTTGCCAGCTCTAGTTCAAAGCAACTCTTTCATTTGACACATCTTTTATAATAAGTATACCCTTTTTATCATAAACTTTGGTTATTTTATTAGTACTTCATTTCATACTATACATATTTATTTTGTTGCCATTTATAGTCAAAGTTACTCCGTATAAAATAATCTCTCCACAGGTCAATGAGAGACCGTCTTACAAAAAATCTGCCATTTTTCAAATGGAAATAAAAGGCTAACAATGCTATGCACAAAATCAAAGATATTCAATTTGTTGATGGGTATATAGATCTAAACATTCTCTAATTTACAACTTGGTAATCATTAATTAAGATTTGTAATTAGTCATCCCCTATATACTAAAAGAATAATATACTCTAAACTTTTCCGCTTAAGTTTCCCGTCTATGTATTCAGTTTCTAATAAACTAGTATAGCTCCCGTGAAATTGCACGGTATTTTAGATAAAAATATTAGAGAATTTGACAATTAATTAAACTAAATGCAGTTTATCTCCATTTTAAAAAGAGTAGAAATTTGCATATATAATCTTAAGGAAATATTTTATTAGCCTTATTTATGTAAAAGTTGAACAATTATAAATGTTAAACCATGATTTATGTTACAAAATTAATTAGAAGATAAATATTGTTCAGTAGTAAATACAGATAGTGTAGACTAATTAATTAAGAAATAAATATTGTCAAGTAAAATATCACTTAGACTGGAAATTTGAGCGGGAGAATTTAAAGATGTGTTAATCTTTTAGTATATAGGGTATGACCCACTTTTAATAATTGATCTCAATCTCATCTTCTTTTTAATTTACATAAATAAAAAAATTCATTTCCTTAAAGTTTTATTTTTACTAATAAATGATTATATATATTAAATTTCAAACTAAATTGTTAAATAACAGTAATTTGATTCTAATAATCATAAATTTTATCATTAAATTACAAATGAAATTAGTAAATTAATCGTTCTTATCTCTAATACTGTCATCTAACAAAACCGTGCATAAATGCAGGGCCGTCTTAGGAAAAGTGGAGGCCCGGTGCAAAAGAAAAAAACGAGGCCTAACTTACAAAATCAAAAATAAGGTTTATATAAAATATTAATGCAAATTACAAATTATTTGAAAAACGACTCTTTCGCGTAGTTTTTCTTGAAGCGAATTCCTCTATCAACCAATCATAATCGATTTTCTCTAAAAAATCATCTTCTATGGCAACTATCGCCCGTATCATGACTGTCCTACTCCTCGTCATACCTCCAATCGCTGCAAATACGTCATCATTAAATTCATTAAAATTATAATTAAATTCATTAAGAAATTAAGATTAAGAAAAAATATTACCTATTTGATTTCAGTGTAACTCAAGTGTAAATCTGATATTTTTGCACACATTAAAACTGGCAAAGTGACAGTTTTGATTCTAATCTCAATAATTGTAAACTTGGAATGATTTTGGGTGAATTGACTTGGGATAATCATATTTAAAGACTAAAAAAAAGAAACGTTGGATTGTATATTAGTATGTGAATATTAAAGATAAAGTTTAATTGTTTTTGGGAAGGAAAATGATTTATTTGGGGAAGGAGTTGATTGAGGATTGGAATGAGGAGTAATTATGGAGTGAGTATATCATGATTTTTGATTTCATTACTTTTTGTTTTTTCCTTTTCTCATTAAGTATATGGGTAAAGACAAGTTTGAGCCCCAAAAATTTGAGGCCCAGTGCAAATGCACCTAATGCTCCTATAGTTAGACGGGCTTGCATAAATGCATGGGAATTACACTAGTTTATATTACGAGTCAAGTGGTACAGAGTATGTAGAGCGTACTTCCTAGCACTTATAATTTTTTTGGTAAAAGGCAGTACAATAAATTAAGGAAGAGAAACTCAACTAAATTATAAAATTCCAAGCTAAGACAAAAAGAAATTCCAAAAATGTTGCTAGCGGGCCAGGGCGAAACCAGGAATTCGGTCTATCTAGGGCTGGATTTTTACTTAAATAAAGTGATAAAAAAAAAATTTCTTAATAATTTGTTTATTTGAAATATAGAGTACATAAGGCTTTGTAAGTCAACACTTTATAAAATTTATACAGAATTTAAATTTTACACGTCACTTTTTTAGTCTTTGAACCAAATTCTTGTTTATGACGACAATATTCATCTTAATTTAGATGAGACCAAAGAAGAATGTCTAGGAACTAACAAAAGATTTGTTAAGAGAAAAGATATTGAACCCGTTTTCATCTTAAGATGGATGTTGTTGTCCTGAGTGAGACTTTTTTTTATAGACTTATTGTATAGTAGATGAATGCATTTTTCATAGCATTTCTCACTCATTAGTCGTAAAATGATTGATAATTAAAGGGAAAGAAAACAAGAAAGAATGATAGAAGTTTACATACTCTATAACTGAAATAAAGAGCGTACTTTAATTGTAAACAAATTACGACAAAAAAATTGCTAATATTTATAATTGTTAGAAATATTGTATCTATCTATAATTGTTAGAAATATTGTATCTATCTATAAAACTAATTGTGAATACCGAACACAAACACTACTTTGTAATAGCAATATAAAACTTTCTTCGAAAAAATAGCAATATAAAACTAAAGAGGATCTTAATCCAGCACATCATTCATAATGCAACAAAATGGTAAGTTATGGGAGTCGAACCTGGGTAATCAGTATGAAAACCAACTCTAAAACCACCACACCACAAGCAAACACTTGACTATCTATTTTTTACCCAAAAACTTTCTCATTGAAGACGGATACTATCTGTCACAAGCTGAAGATGGATAATGCGCCTCCCACAATATGCAAGTGACACTATCCATGAGATGCTCCATTTCTTCCCACTTATCCTCCCACTTGCCTTATTGTGAGAGGAACACTATCCATCTTCAGGACGGTTAGTTATATTGGTTTGTTTTATTTTGGTCAGAAAAGCGTGTGGGTTATGGTCTTTATGAGAAATGGGCTTGTAGCATGCTTTAAAATGGTTACACATCTTAGTTTTCACAAATAAAGAAATAATTTTCCCATTTTAATAATTAGTTTATCTTAGATTAAAATATTCTTCATAATTAATTAAAAAAGATAAATAAGTGATTGTGATGAACGAAATGCATAAAACTGCTTATTTTTATAATTTTATCCTATTATTTTCATTGATCATAGATTCATAGTATATCAATTTAACAACGAAAACACAGCGAAAGCTCTAATTCACGGCAAAATCCATAGTTCATGACATTAGATGCTCATCATTTTATCTCTTACTACCATTTACTCCCTCCGTCCTAATGAGAAGTTATTTATTTTCATTTTAAAGCATATTAAATTCATTAAATGTGACCATTAATGTTAGGAGCGGGGAAAGACATGCACTTTAGCTCTTGCAAGTGATGATGTCTTTGAATAAGTTCTTAACCCCCACTAATTATGGTATGGTTGAGATTGGTCTGGTATTTACTATTGCAACCACACCATTTGCGGTGTTTTCTACCGATTTTCCATGTGAATTGATGTGATCTCTTGATTAGGACGTTTACTTTGTTTGTACCAGATGAATTAAAAGCAAAAATTCACTTTTTTTTTTTTCATAGATTATGACTATTCAAATGTAATTATTTTAATGAGAAAATGTACTATTATTTGATAGATAATATTTTTTGAGTGATTATTTTTATTTTAAAGTGGTCACATTTAGGGCCGTCACAATTTATGATCGTCACAAGATAAACCACCTAAATTAAAAATCATGTTGTAGACATAAAAATATGTCTTGTAAAAGTCAAAGTCAAATATTGACATGTGTGAGAATATCGTTTGAGAAATGAATCGGTGTATTTTAGCCTAAACAAAAATAACGGTATTTTAGTCCATCTTGTCAAAATATAATGTCGGTCACTCAAGAAATGAGTTGAGCTATATTCATAGTACAAAGTATGGTGGGGCGTGGCGTGTCCAAAAATAACGGTGCTAAGTCCAAGTTGGACTCCTGCTTTGGCAGCCCGCAAAATAAAAGCTGACAAGTCCAACAATTCTTGAAAGGGAAAAGCAAGACCATGTGTACGTGAGCATTGAAATTGTTCATCATTTATGCTCATATAATTATTTTAACATTTTTTTTTTTTAACAACAATAAACTTTCATAAATATGTGTTCACTTAAAATAGGGGGGGGGGGGGGGGGAGGGGTAGAGACCCCTACACTACATAATCTAACCGATGAAACGATAGACGAAGTCGTAATAGAAGAGAAAATACGACTTTTCTTACAAGGTGGATGAAAATAGGTGTCAAATTCGATTGAGCGAACCTCTTTTCTCTTGGTCCTTGTAGTCATGGTGATAGAGTGAGCTGATCTGCAAATTGAAGTGGAAACGTCGACGGAAACCAACGATCGTTTTTTAGAAGTGGAAAAAGCTTTGTCCTTGCGACACTTACCTTGGGAACAACCTTCATTATGTTTTCGTGTCCTATTCAATTGACTCCCAACCGCTGCAAATTGAAAAGTAGTCATTGAAACTTTGCTAAAATGTGAAAAAAACAGAAGAGATTCTTGTCTTCTTATCAACTTGGAAAATAACGTCCTCTTGAACTAACGTAGCACTCTGCTTAACATCAAAGTTTGTATCAATTTTCTCCGACATAAGAGAAGAAGTAGGAACTTCTGCTGTCCCTGAAATATCTTCTAGAGGAGCTCCCGTCTGGATGGTTTTAGGGTTGAGGGGACGAACCTTCATGATAGACATAGACCTAGGGTGAAAAAATTCCAAATTTTTGCCCTGCATTAAATTCTCGTTGTCTTTAGATGAAAGATTTAGCCTATTATGAGGCTTCTTCTTGTGGGTAAAATTGATTTGAGATGGTTTTGAGGTGGTTGAGTAAATGGTCTCGTTGACAACCTCACAAGTCACGTGGCTGCTTTCAGAATTCATAGAATCCAATGGCACCTCGGGTATGCTGCTTACAGGGACACAATCAGTAGACAAACCCGGAGACAACAAGGGCTTCTTGCCTTTCCTTTCAATGTCATGAGGATTGGTTTGAGACGATTCTCATTTTCCATTTGAGTTGATAGCTAATCGATCAACCACAACTTGTAGCTCTCCAGAAATATCCTTACTATGAGGATTAAATTTGAGCGCAGATTCAAAATCAGCAATGGCTTTCGGAAGGATATTCAGATGCTTAAAAGCTAACCCCCTTTGGTAGAGAGCTTTAACATTTGAAGGGTCCATGTACAAAATCAAAGTGCAATAACAACAAAATTGGTAATAATCAGGTGTCTTTAGATCACAAGCTGCCAAATTCAAAAAGAGGGATAGGGAAAGAGAAATTGCAGATGGTTCATTGGAACTGGTAAGGGTAACCAAAAGCAAGAGAAACTTAATAGCTAGTTTATAATGAAAGTACACTAGAGGGATAATACCCATTTTAAAAAACATGTTGCCCTTATCGTTGAGGATACCGACACTTTTAAACGATGGCACCCCACATTCCATAACGTCTTGACCAAGAAGTTCATCCATCTCGGGACAATCATCTCCACGAAACATGTCCCAAAGACTAGCTAAAATTAATTGATATACCATAATGTAAGTAAGAGAAATTAGTAGACTAAGGATGAGAAAAGTCACGATGTAGCTTATAGAAGAAGGAAATTGAGATGAAGAAACTTAACTTAACTAAGAAGTAAAGAAGGAGATGAGAGACTACTACACCACCCATCCGCCACAATACCAACCAAACAAACAACCTCCGCCTAACACTCGACCAATAAACTTAACCAATGAAATAAAACCCCACCGCAAAGAGCTGACAACCTCCTACCAAAACACCAAAAAGACGAAGCTGAAACTAAATGACTAACATAAGAAGGTCGTAGTTTTCACGCAAGCACAAACAAAGAGCATAGGAATACCTGGAGCTTCCGTGCAAGGGAATTGACCAAGACTTAAGAAGAAGAACAAATATGGATAAATGATAAGACAAACCAAGGACAAAGCAGTACAACCAGATAGCTTGGGGCATTTTTTTTGTCTCATTGCAGCCAGTTCATGCTCGGGCAAGAAGACCAAGATTTTCTACGAAACAAAGAAAAAAAAAAGTTTTACAGAAAGGCTAGATTTTGCTTAAAGCATATGAGTTGTATTACACTATCCTAGAATAGCACCTCAAACAAATGCAGAATAGTTGCTCATAAGTCTAAAATACTATTCATATCATAAATAGCTTTCTTATTGAACTTAAAAACCATTACCCAGTTGACAGAGGAAACTTCTTCCTTTTAATAGCAACTTAGTGATTAATTTCTTGCAAACTGCATATGGTTCCTCAAAGGACCGACATACAAGAAGGAAGGAGAACAAAACAAGCAGTCGGAGTTGAAAGATGAAAAAAACCGTTTGCAAAAGATACGATTACAGGTCGGAGAAGAAATCGCAACGCAGACGAAGAAAACAGATCAGAGGCCAGACGGATTTAAATCAGAGCATTAAGAACCTTGGTCGAGCATTAGGAACCACCGGAGATCAGCCAAAGGCTGGCTGCATCTCCAGTGGCGTCAAAGGGGTGAAGGGGAGGTCGAGGGATGAGCGGTTTTAGTATATCAAAGAAAACTTAGGGTAAGGGAAAGGTTGAGGGTCGGTGAAAAGAGAGCTTTTTCTCTCTCTACTCTTTTTTTAATGTGCTCATATAATTATGTTATAATAATTGGTTTTAGATAAAAGGTTTGATCAGTTAGTCAATAACCGCATGAAGTTTAATCCACAAAATATGGGAAGAGTGCATGATCATAGGATGTTGAATTTAGTAGACTTAGCCATGATAATCATTGTATGAGAATGATTTGTATGAGATGAGAAAGTTGCCTCTTGCGGCTGTATTAGAATTTTTATGAGAAAGTCTATTACATGGAGTCAGGTGAGTATTTATACAAATGAGCACTAAACCCTAGGTAGATTATAGATTGTACATTGAGCACAAACAGATAAAGTGACAGCTGCCTATTATCATGTGACACCTTTTGCCCTGGGCTTCCCTTTGCTGTCATTCTTTTCATGATGTTGGGTAGGCTCACTTGTTGTTCTCGTTCTTTGATATTTTGGGGGGCTGATGTTTATACAGAGAGTGACACCAGCCCTATTTCTTTTACACTCCCCCTCAAGATGTGGGTGTGGTTGCGTCAACACTCCCATCTTGTGGAGAAGCTTGTGATGTTGTGAGACCGAAAAATGCTTAGTTAACACATCAGCCAACTGAAGATAGGATGACACATAGGTAGGCTGAATTACCCCTGCAATGACTTTATCTCTAATGAAGTGGAAATCAACCTCTATGTGCTTGGTTCTCTCATGATATATACTGGATTGGCTGCAATGGAGAAAGTTGCCTGATTGTCACATTTCAAGGCAGCAGACTGAACTTTATTGAGTTCAAGTTCCTTAAGCAGGGATAGCAGCAAAGTAACTTCACAGGTGGTAAGGGCCATTGCCCTGTACTCAGCCTCTGTAGAGGATCTAGCCACCACTGTTTGCTTTTTAGACTTCTAGGAAATGGGAGAAGAGCAAAGGAGGATGCAATATCCTGTGGTAGATCTTTTGGAATATGGTCATGATGCCCAATCAGAGTCACAGTAAGCTGTGAGCTTGGCTGTGGAAGAGTTTGCTAGCAGGATACCCCGACTTGTGGCCCTTTCAGGTACCTAAGGACTTTCTTTGCTGCTTGCACATGATCAGATGCATGTGCTTGCAGGAACTGATTGAGTAGCTGAACAAAGAAGGTGATATCAGGTTTGGAGATAGTGAGATACACCAACTTCCTTATTAGCCTTCTGTACACATCAGGGTTAGGAAGTGGATTTCCTTTGTTAGGTTCTAGTTTGATGTGAGTATCAAGAGGAACCTTCAAGGCTCTTTCCTTGTGAATGCCAAATTCATGCAACAAGTCAGTGACATATTTATTTTGGGATATAAACAGGCCTTGAGGAGTATGAACTATTTCTAACCCTAAGAAGTAGGAGAGCCTCCCTAGATCTTTCATGTGAAATTGAGACCTTAAGATACTTTTGAGTAATTCAATCTCTGACGTGTTATTCCCCGTGATCACCATATCATCTACATACACAAGGACTATTGTGATGTGGGTACCCTTAGTTTTGATAAATAAATAATGATCAACTTTGGATTGGCAGAAACCAGAGTCAATCAGTGTAGATGAAAATTTGGGAAACCATTATCTAGGGGCCTGTTTGAGGCCATAGAGGGATTTCTTTAGTTTGCATACCCTATTTTCTGATGTGTTAGTTGAGGACAGATTACCAAGAGCTATTTTGTCCCCTATTCCTGTATAATCCTTTGGCAGAGTCATATACACTTCTTCTTGAAGGTCTCCATGAAGAAAGGCATTGGACACATCCATTTGAGATGTGTGCCACCCATTCATGGATGCTATGGCAAGCAGAGCCCTTACAGTAGTCATTTTGGCTACAGGAGAAAAAGTTTATTTGTAATCCAGGCCTTCTCTTTATCTGCAACCTTGTATCACTAGTCTGGCTTTATATCTGTCTAGTGTACCATCAGGATTCATCTTTACCTTGTAGAGCCACCTGCAACCAATAGCTTTCCTCCCCTTGGGTAGAAGAGTGATGTCCCAAGTATGATTTTGCTCAAGATCATTCAACTCCTTATTCATTGCTTGGACCCACTCTTGGTGTTGAACAACATCATGAAAAAAATAAGGTTTAGTCATAGTTGACAACCTATTCACCATAGTGACAAAAGATTCCTCCACTTCAGTTTCAGTTGTTCTTCTTGCCTCTTGTACACTTTGTTTAGAGTTGTTGAAATTAGTGACAAAGTCTGACGTCCATGAAGGTGTCTCTCTATCCCTAACTGATCTCCTGGGACCTTCTGTTGCATCAACAGTGGCAGGCTCATTAGGGTGTTCAAATGAATCAGCTGTGGCAGGTATCTCATCAGTAGGATCATTGCCAGTTGAGATATAATTGTTGATGAGGCCATCCTGTCCTTGTGAGCTAGGAACCTCATTCACCTACAATTAATGAGACAACACAGATAGGAGAGGATACATCACAGAGCCTGTGACATTTTTGGACTAGGGATACATATGCTCATAGAAGGTAATGTCCTTGGTGACAAATCTCCTTTTACTGTCCAGTTCCTGTACTCTATACCCTTTCTGAGTTGTAGGATATCCAAGGAACACATAGGACACACCTCTTGGCTGAAGTTTGTCTTTGGTCCTGTCTGGGTTGCATGCCATAGCAAGGCACCCAAAGGACCTCAAATGTTTGTAGTCAGGATTGGTTCCATAGATCACCTCATATGGGGTTTTATTGTGAATAACTGGAGAAGGAAGTCTATTTATCAGGTAGGTTACTGTGAGAATACAATCTCCCCAATAGCCTAAAGAAAGTCAAGATTGGAACCTCAAAGCCCTACTTATTTCAAGTAAGTGTGTGTTTTCTCTCCACCACACCATTCTGTTGTGATCTATCAACTATACTAGTTTTACGGACCAGGCCATGATCAGAGAAGAATTTTTGACAGTGCTCATCATTAAATTCTAAGGCATTGTCAGATCTTAAAACTTTAATCTTTTTGTTGAACTGGGTTTTCACATATTGGTAAAAGATTTTAATCATTTCAAAAGCATCAGACTTATGGAGTAACAAGTAAACCCAAGTCCCTCTAGACAATTCATAAACTAAAGTGAGAAAATATTTGTATTTTCCTTTGTAGAGGACTTTATATGGTCCCCATATGTCTATGTGAATCAAGTCAAAGGGCAGAGCAACAGTGGTCTTACTCAGAGAATAAGGGAGTTTGGTATATTTTGACATAGGACATGTTAGACAAATGTTGTTGGTGTTATTAATGTAAACTGTAATACTCGAGATTTGGTAGCACTGGATACTCGGCCGAGTATGGAGTACTCGACCGAGTACCCACTTGGGATTGGTCTGACAGTGTGCT